>CAJVPK010000040.1:0-86288 GCA_910592015.1 Diversispora eburnea | reverse complement strand
ACATAATTCGTATTATGCTACTAAATAAATAAATACTAATAAATAAATATACTAAATATACTAAAATATACTAAATAACTATACTATTAAAATAAATACAAATAAGAATACAATAAAATAAAATAATAGGAAATTATGAAAGTGGAGGAAACCCATGGTAACAGCGTAAGAGTTTACACATGAAAAAGTGTAAGTAATTTAAATATGAATTTTTAATTATTTAAACTATTTTCATAAGTATTAATATAATATTATCAAATAGATTAAACTCTTTGATATAAAGAAACTTGAATGGTCATTTATGGTATATATTTGATATTAATTTATATAAAATAAATGGATATAAATTATATTTAATTTTAAGAATGTCACTGGTGATGATGTTGACTCAAGAGTGTAGTTTTCTTCTGTGTTAAGTAGGTATCCAAATTATTTATTATTTCTAAAATATAAAAAATTTATATTAAATTAATATTTTATATAGTGACAGATGGATATATTATTATATTTGATGGTTGTACAAATAATGAAACTAGTGTTAGTCCAGACCTTGCTGTATTAGATACAAACAAATCTCCATATGAATTGTCTATTCCAAGTAATTCCAAAGTCAATTCTCCATGATCTATTTGGGGTCATACTGCAAATTTATATTTTAATTACATATATAATAATTTGATAATAATATTTTTAATTTAAATTTATTTTTTAGGAATATATTTAGATACTTTGTTATATAATTCTCAATTATATCTTTATAATATTAATTCGTGAGTTACGAGTTTTAATCCTCCTGTTCGTACCACTACAAGTACTAATACAAGTACTAATACAAGTACTCATAATGGTCCTCTAATTACACTTACAAAAAATCGTCAAAAGGTTTAGCGATTGGACTTTCGTTAGGAATAAGTGCAGTGGTTGTGATTTCTGTTGTTATAATTTATATTTTACATAAAAGGAGAGTAATTCTTCAAGTATCTGGAGATCACAAATTAAAACTTGTGAAATATTTGTTTATTTTTTAAAAAAATTTATATGAATTGTATCTTTTAAATCATATATTTTTAACATTACTAAAATATCGTATTCAAATCTGAAGAGATATTGTTTTTAATTAAAAATTGACATAAATACATCATAAGTTAAGTGATTTTATCATATGTAAACGGACAAAGAAACAACTTCAAAAAGGCAAAGATTTTTTAATAATATTAAAAAAAATCAGATTAATCAAGTAATTAATCAAGTAATTAAAGGACAATGCCTATAGATGTTAACGTGATATTTTTACGAAATTTTTCACGGACGTCCGACTTTAAACATGAATATCTCGATGAATATAGATTCTATAGAAATGAAATACATATAAACATGTAGCCAGGAACCAGGACTTTCGATCAATCTTAGAAACACTTTAGTAAAAAATCGCTCCCTGTCACGAAATCGTGAGAAAATTCAAAAAACAGAATTTACGCCTAAAAAAAAATTTCCTGATGGCCTTTAAAAAAAATTAGAAAAATTATTAATTTGCCTTTTCAAACAATTAAACCAAAGCGATTACCCTTTCAATTGATGTTTGAAATTTATTGATTACCTATTTGTGGCAAAAAGGTATCCATATAGTCATAGTCATAATGATGATATTTAAAATTTTTTAATTGAGTATTCAACATATAACATATATTAGCCAAGCAAAGCAAACAGGGATATAAGCTCGTTTGTATTTAGAAGAACCTTGTAACCATGAATAAAAGCTATAATTAAGGAATTGTTGAAAGTATTAGAAATGGCAACTCTGATACACAAAACTATAATATTTATATCTAAATAATGTAAATTTCCATTCAGAACAATTGTTATTCTTATAGTTCATTAGCTAAGGTTCTCGGTGCCTGATAAATTTTTATGCTATCACATACCCAGAAGCTTTAATAGAAAAATCCACTATAATAGTGATTATATATATAAAAGTTAATAAAAAATCATAGTTCATCCTTCTTCTTTCTTTTTACATTATAAATAATTCTTTCGCTTTATACTATGGTGCTGGAAGTCTCTACAATAAAAATTGTATCACTTTAAAACCATTATCATCTAAAACGGAAAATCTAAAAAAGTAAACCGGTTAAATTGTTCTTCAAGACATGCTCTATCAAACTACTAGTGGTATTTTATTATTATTTTCATATATTACATACCTTTTTTCTTTCTTGGAATTTGATTTTTTTTGTTTGCGGATGTTAAAGGTAGGTGTTTCAATATTAAGTAATTTCTTTCTTGGATGCATTTATTGAATCTTTTATTTATTTTTTACTATTTCTTATCTTCTTTACTTTGATTCGCAATTTTATTAGAAGATTTTTGAGCTTCTCAAATATTTAAGATATTTAGGAAATTTTACTTCTTGTGGTTGACACGATTGCATTGTGTACATACTGTATGTAAATGGAAATTTAATATTGAGTATGCTATGCGATAAGAAATTATTTCATATTATATTTTTATGATACAAAAAAAATGTAATTATTAATAAATTATCAATAATAAAAAATAAATTAATTCATAATTTCATAATTACTATCTTCTTTTTTCTTTTCCTCCATTAAAATATTAAAATATTTTTTTCGTATATTATATTTTATAAAAACTTTGAACTTCTTCAATTAATAATAAATAATAAATTAAAAAAAAAAAAAAAATTTTTTTTTTTATTTTTCTCTTCCGACCAGCATCGTGAAAATATATTCATTGCATGGGATAATTTATATTTAATTTAATTATCAACTTCATTAATGTATGAATTATTTTATTTGGATTTATCGAAGTCATTTGATAATACAAACGGAATTTAATTGGAGATCTTCCTATATATACGTCGGAGCCAACTTCTATTGTTAGTTTAGGTTTAAATAAATTCTATTTCTAATTGGTTGTTTTATAATGAATAAAGATAAGATATTCACGATTATGATTTTTCAGATCAAGTTTATAAATATGATTACCCTATTTCATACCATCAATTTCCTTCCAGGCAGTATTTGATGGACTACTTCATAACGATATAATACTTTTTCAATTACTTGGAAACGGTAAACATATCTAAAAATCTTCATTTACCAAGTAATCAATATATCAGCTAGTATTTTACCAAATGGAATTATTGTTTATATCGGTGGACAAGAAAATACTGAAGAAGCATATTACCTTCTTGCAAAAATGAAAAGTGTGGTAAATTTAATACGTAACAATAAATTATTTAAATTAATTTTCATAAATATTTAATATACATTATCCAATAAATTAAGCCTTTTAATACAAGTAATCTTGAGTGATCATATATGGTATATATTTATGTATTGATATTAATTTATATAATTTAAATGTAATATTAATCGTATTTAATTCTAAGAATTCCACTGGTGTTGAAGGAAGAAGACGTTTTTCTTATGTGTTAAGTGAGTATCTAAATTATTTATTATTTATTATTTCTGAAACTTAAAAAAGATTATATTAAAAGTAATATTTTTATATAGTAAGATATGGACATATTATAATACTGTATATGAAATAAAACAATAAACAATTCTATTGTTAGCCCAGATCTCGTTGTATTAGATACAAACAAATCGCCGTATGAATGGTCTATTCCAAGTAGTTCCAAAGTCAATTCTCCACGACCTCTTTATGGTCATTCTGTAAATCTATATGATAATTACATTTGGTAAGTATAATACAATATTTAATTTTTTAGGTGTTTATGTAGATATCTTACGATTTAATTCTAGAGTATATCTTTATGACATAACAAATGATATATGGATTAAAAATTTTAATCTTCCTGTTTCCACCAATACAACTACTAACATTTGTACTGGTACTTGTATTAGTACAAGTGCTAATGAAATTCCAATTCCATCTACAAAGAAGCCATCAAATGCTTTAGCTATTGGGTTTAGAATAGGAATGAGTGTAGTGCTTGTAATTTTTTTGCAGTGATTTTTATTTTTCGTAAAAAGAATAAAAAAAAGTAAAGAAAGCCAAGTTCTTAAAATAGCTGGAAACGATTTATTGTAATCTTGATTCATATCTTCATATTTAAAATAATAATATACTATACTCTTTCTTGTACATTTTGACCAAGTATGCACTCATTAGTAATCTTCCTTATTTATTTTCGATCTAATTAATTTGAATCATAAACTTCTATAATGAATAAATCTGTATATAACTGAAATAACAATAAACCTCTATAACTGAAATCACAATAAAATTATGCTTTAGTAATTTTCTAAATCGTTTAGTGTCATTAGTAGTTTTTTGAATCTAAAAAGGTGTCAAGAATGGATTTATCAATAAGAAAAAAATTAATAATAAAATGCAACAGCAACAACAATAATAATAATAATAAATAATTAATAATAATAACAAATTACCCATTTCACATTTATCACAAAAATCGTCATCTTATCGGTGAATAATATTTCCATTTTTCTAGTTCTAAAAGTAATTAAAGATAATTACGTTCAAATAATTTGTATTTTTTGTTATAATTTAATTAATTACTTAAAATCTTCCCTATTTTTTACTTGTCTATTATATTATCTTCCCTAAATTTTTCACAATTGTTTAATTTTCTTAGTAAAATATTTCTAATGTTTTCTATTTGTTATTGTTTAATAGCTTTTTTCCCAATTTTAGATGATAGAATTTAAGTATTCTAGCGAATGTGACAACAATGTGTCATTTTCATTGCTGCGTTTGAGCATTGGTTGAGTCTAATAGATGGATATTGAAATAAATTAATCAATTTACGAATTATATAGCTCAATAGAGTATCCTGATCAAATGTACGGTTTTATTGACTAACAAAGAGTCAGTGGGATGGGATAAAAAAATTGGCATTTAGAACCACATATCGATTTTTCTTTTTGTTATATTAATGATCTATAGAAAGAATATATTTTATTAAAAATAAGAAGTTTTATCTGGAAACATTTAATATTTGACAATAGCTTTCGGTCAAATGTTTGCAAAGGAAGGAATAAATAATGAAAATGTTCTCTTTTAAGAAGTTGACAAAGTCACTATGTTTAGTGGTTACAATTTGTAATATACATTTTGTAATGTAAGTTTCTTCATTTCCCGCTCTTAGTGGAAGTCGGGAATAAAAAAAAATCAACTTTTCTTAACGGAAAAATTCTTGAAAAGTGATCACTATCTTTTATATATTTTCTAGTTAATATGATAATTTTTTTTTTATACTTATTCCTTCATTATTACATACTTCACTTTCTTTAATTATTCAATTGAGTAATTTTAATAGCAGAGTTCTTTTATGGTTTTTATTATTCACTAAATTTTTCTGTTATATCAAAAGAAAATTTAAATAAATACTATTAATCGATAATAATACAAATTATTTTAATAACATATCTTTTAAATCTGAGTCTTTGAACTATTTGCTATTTTTCCAAATGGAGTATGCTTCTATATTATATCTGTGTGCATTTATCCAATTATCATTTGTAAACTCAGATTAAAAATAACTATGAGCATATGTTGAGATCTTTATTCTAGAATCTTAAAGTTATTTTAAATTTATTTACTAATAATATAATTAATTAGTTAGATCTTCTATATATACATATACAAATTAGAATAATATTTTAATTTTATTAATTATCATGTATCTCTTTCCATTGTTGATTTATATAAAAAAAATATTATTTTTCTGTCTTTTGGATCAAGGTGAACTTTAAATAATTTTAAATATTATTTATTTTTGGATATATAGATTTATTGAAATAAGAAATTTTCATGAATATTAATATTATTAAAGATTCATAAGCTAGTAATAGTAAAAAAATAGCATCTTTATTTATTTATAAAAAAAGTTAAAAAAGAAATTTCATGATAAAATATTGATAATACATCACTAAAGACATATAATTAAAAAAAAAATCCTATATAGTAATACTTTTCATTATTTACAAATAATATTTTTCAAGAATAATAATTATTATATAATATTTTTACTTCTATTTTTGCTGATGTTAAAATGAGAAAGATCCGATGTAAAAATATACTAATATATATATAAAAATAATGGGTTAATTTAGTCATAAACTTGAAAGTAAATGAAAATTTGAATATACATACTTTAATATCCATGATCTCCGTGTCCGTGTCCGTGTCCGTGTCCATGACCGTATCCGTGACCGTGTCCGTGATCGTGTCCGTGACCGTGACCGTGACCGTGTCCGTGTCCGTGACCGTGATCGTAACCGTGATCGTAATCGCCATAACCCCAATCGCCATAACCGTAACCGTGATCGTAATCGCCATAACCCCAATCGCCATAACCGTAACCGTGATGACCATCGTGATGATCGCCGTGATGATCGCCGTGATGATCATCGTGATGACCATCGTGATGATCGCCGTGATGATCATCGTGATGACCATCGTGATGACCATCGTTATGATCGCCGTGATGATCATCGTCGTGATGATCGCCATGATGACCATCGTGATGATCGCCGTGATGATCATCGTGATGACCATGGTGATGATCGCCACCTGGGACTGGGTTTGAAGAGACGAATGTAACGAGCAATAAGGTAATGAAGAATAAAATAACTGAAACTTTCATAACTTTCATTTTGAGATTTTTAAGATTTTTTTTTGATTTAAAGAATTAAAGAATTAGAATTGTTGTTGAGACTGAGGAATGAAAAGACGGGTGAACTTTGAGGGTTTATATAACAAATTTTCCACACTAATTACATTAATCTTTCTTAAAAAATTTTCGTTAAATTTGCAACTGCATGCTTGTTAACGTAATAACAATTTTCATGTTAATTACATTAATAATTTTTCTTAAAATTTTTCGTTAAATTTGTTAAATTGGCAATTGCATGCTTCGTTAACATTGAATAGGAAATTGAATAAATGGAAAATAACATATGGGAAAAGTTATTTTGGGAGTTAAAAAAAATATAGAATGGGTGAGAAGGTGAGAAAATGTTTATATGTCAAGGATTAAAGAAAATAATCAGCTTTTAATTATTACTTGCTTCTTTAACATAACAATTTTCACGTTAATTACATTAATAATTTTTCTTAAAAATTTTCGTTAAATTTGAATAGGAAATTGAATAAATGGAAAACGACATATGGAAAAATTATTTTGGGAGTTAAAAAATATAGAATGGCCGAGAAAGTGAGAAAATGTTTATATTCCAAGGAATAAAGAAAATAACCAACTTTTAATTATTACTTATAACAATAATAATTTTTCTTTAAATTTTTCGTTAAATTTGTTAAATTGGCAATTGCATGCTTCGTTAATATTGAATAGGAAATTGAATAAATGAAAATAACATATGGAAAAAGTTATTTTGGGAGTTAAAAAAAATATAGAATGGGTAAGAAATTGAGAAAATGTTTATATGTCAAGGAATAAAGAAAATAATCAACTTTTAATTATTACTTGATTCGTTAACAATTTTCACGTTAACTATATTAATAATTATTAATAATTTCTTAAAAATTTTCGTTAAATTTGAATAGGAAATTGAATAAATGAAAAATAACATATGGAAAGTTATTTTGGGATTTAAAAAATGTGAGAAAGTGAGAAAATGAATATATGTCAAGGAATAAAAAAAAAAGAAAACTTAATATCAATAAATAACCAACTTTTAATTGTTGCATGCTTCATTAACATTAAATAGGAAAATAACATATGGAAAAAGTTATTTTAGATGAGAAAATGAGGAATAAAAAAAAACTTAATATCAAAAAATAAAAAAACTTAATATCAAAAATAAAAAAAAACAATATCAAAAAATAAATTTACAAAAATAAATTCTAAACGTTTAATGAATACAAGAATAGAAATTTCGTGTTTAGTAAGTCATGGAGATCATTTAAATCTTACTAGAATGGAAATTTTATTCTCATCTCACGTTTAGCAATCATTTTAGAATGGAAATTTTATTCTCTTTTCGTGTTTAGTAGGTCATGGAGATCATTTTTAGATAATCATAATTTTTTAATTAAACATATTCCTGCAATAAATACTCCTTTCGATTTGAAGTATTGCTAAAGCTCACCTTTATCACTAGGAAAAATTTCATAAGTCCCTAACCAACCCTAACCTTTACTTTGCCCACGTAAATTTAATTTCTCCCAGTGGTGACAATCACTGGCGGTGAACTTTTGAATTCTCTTAAGTCAAAGTTTCGCGCGTATACACTTTAACTTGAATAATTTATCGATTTTGTATTTAAGTTATAAACTATTTTTTAAATTTGTATTTGTCTTTAATCATATGATAATGTTTCGATAAGTTACGTATTCATTATTTTTCGAACATTATACCTTTAAATATCTCTTCTAATTAAACTTTGTAACTCAAATATTTTATTAGTCGCCAATACATTCTTTTACTCTTTTTTTTTTTTACCAACGGAGCCTTTCTCCATTATCAATTTGTCACAATATTTAATAATAATAATGATAATAATATAATTAATAAAAATAGCAATAAAAACTTTATTTTTGATAAAATTAAAAATACACTTACAATTTGTAGTTTGTAATGAATGTCGGGATTTGAGAGAAGCACGTACATTAAGCATAAATATTGTACATAATGTGAACACAAAATATGTGCTCAGGGAGAACGAATTAAAAATAATTATATTGCATTCTTGTCATATAGATTCTTCCCTCCGTTTCTTCAGTTCAAAAAATAAAAATCTCTCTCCTTCAACATACTCAACATCCTCTTTTTTTTTTAAAAAAAAAAAAAATTAAATTCTATCATCCCAAATACAAAACTGAAATTTTCAATTGTTTTATTCGTGCCTTTCCACCTACTCACTGGTTCCATCACTGTTATTTCTCCCATATATGGTCCATTTAAGTTCGGTTCAATCCAAGTTGTCTGTTGGATTCCTAACGTTGAAGGAGTTCTAGATCTTTATGGCCCTCACACAGAGCTACCGTCAAATTTGTTGCTGAAAGTGGAAAAGTTGCTTTGAAATTACCAGGAAAGGTAATTTCGAATATATTAATTATATTTATTATTTTATTTACTTTATTTACTTATTATTAATATTATTGTTTATTATTTATTATTATAAATTATAGTACCGTTCAGAGTTGATCACCAAATACTACAGAATTCCAAGGAAATATCTGCTACGTTGGAAGATCTAATTTTTACAGTTATTTGATTTATAATCGTTCTCTTACACGATACTAAAATGTTTGATAATATTGTAATTCGTTTAAAATTAAAACTTTTGTAGAATGTATATATATATATATTTCTCATTTTTATATAAACTATGATATTTTATTTTTTTTTTACACTGAAAATAGTAAAAATATTCGTTTTATCGTTTTTATGTTAAAAATAAATTAAATCTTTATTATATTAAAAGTAATAATAAATAAGAAATACATTGCGGATAGTAATATAGAACTAATTATTAATTAATTAGATTATTAATTTATCTTTCAAATATTTTCACTCATGTGATGTAAAGACATAATACTGAAATAAACTTTAAGATATTTTTAATATTATACGATTACATCTGATATTTTAAATAATAAAAATAACAAGTTTAACCCATTGCTATTATAATAGCAAAAAATTTGTGAGAAAAACACTTAATTTTCAATGTATTTTTTTTTTGTTCCACCTCACGCGAGGGCCAATATTAAAATTTCACTCGTGTTCTACGTTTTTAAAGAAACAAACACGAAGATAATAACCAAGCAATTTACAATTTTAAATATTTATATATTTAATATTACTGTATTTTCATCCATTTCATTTGAAAATATAAAATAAAATAAAGAAGATAATATTTAGAATTTAACTGTAAATATTACTACTTTGGGAAGGTAAAAGGCTGGTCATATTATAAAAAATAATATCAGGCGTAGATGATATAAATGAATGTATGTTCTCTACATTTTAAATTTATATAATATAAACTTAATTTAAATTTATTATTTTTATACAGCACAAATATAATTTAATTGAGATTGTTTAGCTCAGCAACCAAAAAAATATTCCCAATATTGATAAATATCGAGACAGGCGATTAATGGAACGTTTTCCATGCAAGGGTGTATTAAAATAGAGTCTGTATTATCTGAAATACAAAAGTATTTATTCCAGTTGAAATTAAAGAATTTTTATAGTTTTTTTTTTTTTTTTTTTTATAAAAAATGACTAGAAGAAAAATCTATATTCCTAAAAGCAATCGTTGTTTTCTGGCTAAATTATATGAAGTTAGTCTTGACGTCACATGTAAATAGTAAATAATTTAAAATTCAATTTATTCTTTGATTTTACTGAATTCTTATAAACAATTCTTATTTAATAAATATAGATAATACAATTAAATTAAATAATATGCAGAACAGCTTTTCTTTATATAGAAAACAATAGCAACGTTTTAACAAATGAAAAAATCACCTTTTGTTCAGATTATAGGCATTTTGCATCATCTGCATGAATAATCATTGAAGGTAATTTCTTTATTTTGGACAATTGCAGTATAGGAAATTTATAAACTATGGCTTCAGGTTTATTTATGGAACGAATGGTTCTGTTCAGAATGTGGTTCCAAGCAGGGAATTGTAGAAATAGTAGCAAAATTTCAATTCTTAAAACCAATATGCTTGTAGAGCGCACCGGAAAGTCCTTAAATACCATTTTTTATTTAAAGTTTTTTTCATCCGCGCTTAGATTATAATTATGGAGAAAGTAATTCCACATTAGCAAAGAAAATTTGAACAAATATTTTAGTGTAAAGAGAAAAAGCAGATTGGAGGAAAAAGAATGGAAAGAGATTTCAACACAAACAATTAATAATACTTATTCAATTGATATTTGAAAATGGAATTGTTGGATGACAGCATTTTTGACAAGCAGATTTTTGAGCAAGTACATCGTCATACACAATATCTATTTATTTATCTAATTTAATAATAAATTTTCCAAATATTACAAATATTACAAATATTACAAATATTAAAAATGTTGAAAATTACAATTTATTATATGATTCAAGAACCTTGTGAATCATCTTATAATGTTACAGAAAACATATTTGAAATTCTTAAAGGTAATATTTAGTATTATTTATCAATTTATAATTAATTAATTATTATTTTAATAGATCAACAACTCAAGATGGGTAAAAGAATTTGAAAAAATTTTTCATCCTTATTAAAAATGTCACAATGCCACGGATTTTAAAGATCATTCACTTAATGCTTTGTTTTTTAATTAGCGATTTTTTTATTGAAATAAATTTTATAATTTACTCATATGACAATTTTCGCGAAACTAGCTTTTAATGACACACAACACATATACGCGAATTTTTTGATAGTTTTAGTTTCACGTGAAGATGGTAAAATATGTCACAATCACCAAAAATTTTGTAAATGAGAAAACCAAACGTATTGTATATTGCTAGCTAACTTCGCGAAAATTAAATTTCTACTGTAACTGAAATAAATATAAATAGTTGCAAGTAATTATTTTTAAATATTGAAAATAAATTTTATTTTACTGAATTAATAAAAAAATAAATAATCAATTAGGATCTTGAGTAAGGTCGTTTGATGAAATTTGGTTTGTAAAAATTAACGATGGCATTCGCTGATTGAAATTCTTTAGTCGTATTTTTCTAAATTTCGAATATTCAGGTAAGATGAAAATTCTAAAATAAAAGTTACTTCCACATTTTATTTTCACACTATGCAAACGAACGGGTACTTTTTAACTTTTTATCGAAAATTAAAAAATAGTCACAAGACCCTATCTTTTTATTAAAATATTATTACATTACATTATTATGTTACTATTAATACAAATTTCTAAAAATACATTATAGAAGATTATAGATGGTAAAGTGAATCATATTATTATTATTCTCGAATATTATTATTATTCGCAAACAGTGAAGATAGGAGATGTTCCTATGTAATAGAGTTCTCCTTGTTTAAATTCAACTACAGCAATGTAATCAGTTTCTGTATCGAAACGATCGTCAACGGTGAATTGAGCATAACCGTAAGTATAACGAATCTAATAAAAATTAAAATTTTTTTTATTAATATCTTGCAATTAGATGATTTAAACAAGCAATATTATGTATAATTGAAAGATATTTACTTCTTCAGTGCAGATAGGTTCTTCTTCACATGTATAACAACCGTATTCATCTTTTTCACTTGCGACACAAACACTCACTTGACATGTAGTATGTGCATCTAATTAATCGAAAATATATAAAACGAATTTAATAATTTTTAATAAATTTACAATTATTATTTGGATCGAAAGAAAAATGAATTCAGTATACATACTATAAGGGTCTTCGACATCTTTTAGGTTGGCATTCCAGGTAATAGCTTGAACTGATGTATATTTAAATGGTCCTTCACCAGGAGAAGTCAAAACAATTTTTCCATTTGGCTCGTGGGAAGAGAACACACAGGTTGAGAAAATTAAGACGATCAAGTATACAAGAGCGTATGAGTATTTCATTATTATAATTTTTCTTGAGAATAGGTCGAAAAAATTAAATTATTGAATTTATAAATTTATAAAATTTTAAACTTATTAGATTCAGAACGTTGAAGGCGTTAAAGAGAACAAGAGAACAACTGAGGGTTTATATAGATAACGGAAACTCCAATTCACGAATTCTAAGAGTATAAAATTACATCAAAAAAAAGTTCTTCTCATTTTGCCAAAAATGTTCACGCCATACTGTGTACACCTTTAAATTTCACTCAGTACCGTATGCATTTACAACTAACTATATGAATATATGAACGTTCGATTACCCCTAAATTATTTTGTTCTTTTTTAGATTTTTGCATTATCGATAAACGCTATATTTGGACAAAAATGTTTTGCTTAGAATAACAAAATTTAAACAATACCTAAAAAGATCGAAAATCAAGTTTTCTCAATAAAACAATGTGTTACTCAAAATTCTTTGTTCTATAAAATAAGTATTACACAATATGATTTTTGGCGAACTTGGCGAACTTTGTCAATGATCAATGACAACTATCATTGGGCGCGTTTTTTTACATATAGACTTTAAAATCTCGATCAATAATTCATTTAAATCGAACTATTATTGGGAATTTAATTAATACAATCACTGTCCAAACCCCTGATTAGTATAATTTATCCAAATTCATTCCCAAATGCAAGCATTTATTTATATTAATCTATCAACAATAATATGAAAATGAAAAATTTTAAACGCCAAACATTCTCAATGATAAATATATTGTCGAGAAGCATTTTTTATTTAATATTATTATTCAAAAAAGTGGCTTCATAGTTAAAATTGAAAGTAATTGCTTTTTTTTTTTAAAAAAAAAACGAAGATTCATTTTGTTGGGTTTTAGTACATAATAGTTCATAATAAATAATAATAATAATAATAAAATAATAATGATAACTACTTGTCAATGACAACTATCATTGGGCGCATTTTTTTTACATATAAACTTTAAAATCTCGATCAATAATTCATTTAAATCGAACTGATATTGGGAATTTAATTATACAATCCGGAATGAATCCTGTCCAAACCCCTGATTAGTATAATTTATCCGAATTCACTCAACAATAATATGAAAAATGAAAAATTTTAAACGCCAAACATTCTCAATGATAAATATATTTTGAGAAGCTATTTTTATTTAATATTATTATTCAAAAAAGGTGACTTCATAGTTAAAATTGAAAGTAATTGCTTTTTTTAAAAAAAAACGAAGATTCATTTTGTTGGGTTTTAGTACATAATAGTTCATAATAAATGATAATAATAATAATAATAAAATAATAATAATAATAACAATAACAATAATAATAATAATCATCATCATCATCAAAAACTCAATCATAAATGCCTGCCAAAAGCGTAAAAGAAATAATAATTCAGAATTCTTTTGAGCGCAAGTAAATTTCCTTGAACATTTGAATAATTTTAATTTATCAGCAATTTATTTTTGGCAGGAAAGTATATGATATTTCCCTAGCTATTTTATTTCATTTATTTTCGTCATTTGCAATTTTTGTGTTGGATTCATGAATTATATCATGAGATAAAGGTCCTTCCCCACCAGTATACGATTTTGATTTTTTACTTGATGAATCTTTGTTACCACTATATCTATTATTACGTAACTTCCGTAAAAATACATGAGCTGCTCTTTCTCTGATCTCAGAAGTGGATCCGGACTCTGTACGAGAAGGTGGTGGTTGTGATGATAAAGGAGAAATTATACTTAAAGATTGTAGTAATTTTCTGAATCGGCTTTCTTTACTTTCATTACTTTCATTTATATTTTTCCTCCTCCACTTTTGATTTCTTTTGCCTTTTTCTTTTTCTATACCTTTTCCTTCCTTGATGGATTGATCATCATCGGTAACAACAGGATCGATTTCAAGTGCGGTAGACATTGTTATTAAATAATAAAACCTGTAAAATATACAAATTTATAAACTTAAAAAATTTAAAATTGGCGCATGATTTAATATCAAGACAAAATTATATCATAATTATTGTTTTTATTTTGACGAGTAAATGAAGTATTTATTTTAGTCATAATGACGTATCTGAGATTAGAAATATTACAATTATTTTCATCACCAAAATATATAAAAAGAAGAGTAGGGGAAAAATTTTTGGAATACTCCAAATTTTTTTTTATCCAAAAATGACCGACAAAGATTATAGTGAAGGTCTAAAAGATGATTTTGAGGAAAAGGTCCTTGATATTAAAGATGAAGGAATCGAAGATGAAGATACAACAAGAGGAGGCGTAGAAGAGGACGGTCAAGAAATAGAAGAAGGTATCGTGAAAGATAGTGTTTATGAACAAGTTATTGAGCGCGGAAACGAAGAATACGATCCATCAAAGGATCCCGATGGTAATAAAATTTAAAATTAGGGCATTTTCTTAAGTAATAAGAAGATCATTATAGATTATCTTTCATTTATTATTTAGCTACCGTGAAGGATAGGCCTTCTCGAAGTTCGCCGCCTAGTTTACGACCATCGACCATGGAAAAAAGAGAAGCCGAAGGACTTTATGCTGAAGATGAATCTGGATTTGAACCAAGTGCGCAAACAGAAGAAGGTGATCTTCCGGATACAGATGAAACAGATACTTCAAGAAGATTGTATGAATTTATTTATCATTTATATGAACATTTATAAAATTTATATGAAAGTTAAATTTTTGAATTCTTGATGTGTGTATATATACATTGTAGAACTTCATTCGTTTCCGCATCTCATCGATCCAATAGAACTCCGGAAGCAAAAAGACAAAGTGCAGAAAAAGCTTCTGCTTTACATGAACAGATTACTGGTTCACCATTGGAGATAAATCAAGGTACAGTTGTTTATTTTACTTTTCCCAGTTTGTTTATTTTTACTTTTCATTAATTACTTAACCTTTTTTCCCTTCTTTCCTTTATTTAACGTAGAGGGAGAAGTTGTTACTGGTCCAAGAATTAGTGCTGGTTAAATATTGATTTCGTTTTAAGGTCTCTAGGGTATTTTACTACTAGTTAAAATGAAAAAAAAAAAAATGCATCTTCCAATACTAAAAATATTCCTAATGGTAAACACATATAATATGTATAAGTATATATATCATTTTAATAAAATACCCAATTTTACTTAAGTTTTGATGATTTCTTATTTACGTCTTTAAATTTGAACATCATCATTATGTCTTAAAGATTTAATCCCTGTAATTTATTTTTATTTTATTGCAATGTACCCCTGCAATCTATATATAAATAAAGTTGCATCTGATATGCGAAAAAATTGCTTCACCAATGAAACTAACACCAGAACTTATTGAACGTTCACCAAGTTATATCAATGCTGTGAAAGATCGCGAACTAGATTTGCGGGGTATCCTTTAGAAGAAGTTGGGTTAGTTGGTTATTTGATTGTTTCTGTTTTATTTTCCGTAAATTTCACAATGTATTGTGTGATTATGGACAAAGAGAGTGTAGTGTTGTGGAAAGAATAGAAAGTTGGTCATCTTCGCATCGTGATTAAATTTACGTTGGAGAGTGAGAACTTTGGTATTAGAAATTTATCAATCTGATAATTAAATGTAATATATATTTTATATAATATATATTATATTCATTTTAATACAATTCTCGATTACGAACGGGCAATGATCAGAATGACATTGACTATCAGAATTCGAATGAATTGTTAGATTGTTAAATTTCGAATGATTTTGTGAACTTATGAATTTTGTGAAATTGTTTCATTATGTTTATCCCTATTGTTCCATGACTCGTAATTTTATTTCCTTTTTTTTTTCTCCAATTTTTTTTGTTTATTTTTTTTCACGCTTTTATTATAGGTAATAAAATTCCTGCTATAGAAAATCTTGGAGTAACAAAGGTGAATAAAAATTATTATTAACATTTTTCTGTTTGCATTTTGTTTTTTTTTAATTTTTTTTTAATTTAATTTATTTATTATTTTGCTTCTAAAAATTTCAAAAATTTCGTAAATTTAGGATCAAAATGATACTCTTGATTTGACAGATAATGATATTAGAGTATTAGGAAATTTTCCATTATTAAAACGCGTTAAAACTTTATTACTTGCCAATAATCGTATTACCCGTGTCGATAATCAAATATCTGAATTCCTGCCAAATTTAAATACTTTGGTTTTTACCAATAACAACATAGCTGAAATAGCGGATTTGGAACCGTTGGCTGGACTTAAAGAGTTACGATATTTGAGTTTGTTAGATAATCCAGTGACAAGAAAACAATGGTATAGAAATTGGGTTATTTGGAAAATACCTAAAGTGAGAGTATTGGATTTTAAAAGAGTACGAGAAGTGGTATGTATTATCAATAATTTACTGTTGATTTTAAAATATTCTTAATATTTATACAATACTTAATCCTATTTAATTATAGGAACGTAAAGAATCCAAACAATTGTTTGAAACAGCAAAAGGCGAACATACTTCACTTGCCAAATCAATCTCTGAAACAGTTTCTAAGACATTTGAACCTGGTGAAGGATTAGTATCTGGTGCTAATGTGCCAAAATCAAATTTACAACCTCATGGAATATCTGCGGATGAACAAGCTAAAATTAGGGTCAGTATTCAATTTTCAATTTTCAAATTTTAAAAAAATATTTAAATTATTTAACTTTTATTAATATAATATTATAGGAAGCAATTCTAAATGCAAAAACCCTTGAAGAAGTTACTCGATTAGAAAAATTATTACAATCTGGTCATATTCCTAGTTCAGGAAAACATGTCAATTTACAAAGTGACGACGAGATGGATTAAAAAGATTAGAATACAATTTCATTCAAATTATATAAAATTATATATAAGATATTTTATTTCTTTCTGTCCAGATTTTTCTTAAAAATTAAAAGTATTATATATAAATAATATATATAAATGTAAAAAGAATTATTGTAACAATCAAAAATAAAAATTTTGTTATGTCTTGATTCAACATTATATTTATTACATTTGAAATATTAATAAATATGTGGTACGTGTCTTACATTTAATCTTTAATAAAGTGCAAAAAAAAAAAATAAAAGGAAAATATTATATATTAAAAAAAGAACGTTCAACAAACAATGTTGAAATTATTCTTGATAAAATTTCTAATCCAATTCACATCTAACAACTCCTCTTGCATTAGGAGATCCTAATAACATAACTTTTCTCTCAGAATCTACGGCCGCCACTGAGAGTGAATGATAAAAGCTACCATCATCTTCAATTACTGTTTCTTTCTTATATTTAACTCCATAATATCTATCTTCCGCTGTATTGTTACTAACTTTAATCACGCGAAATCCGGGTCTCCTCAATGGATCAATTTCGTCTTTCAAATTATATAAAGCATTTTCAAAACCATTTACTCCCACTGAGATAATTATAAAAAAAGATTTCATTATTTATATACAAAAAAAAAAGAATTAAAGATTAATCCATCTTTAATTAAAAAGAAAAAAATACATACCGCCAAGATAAAGGTCTCCGGTGATTGGATCCAAATTAACATTGTCAACAAAATTACCAGCACTAACTCTATCCAACAATTCCAATTTATTATTTGGCTTTCTCTCATAAATCAAAAGTTCTCCTGTATTAATTGTTCCTACGTATACCTTTGAGTAATCCCAATTTGTAATAATTCCGTTTGGATACGCTAATCTATCGATAACAATTTCAGTGGTATTGGTTTTATCCGAATGAAATACTACAAAGCCCCATGGTAAACCAGCAAAGCCTAATTTAAAAGAATTTTTTTTTTAATGATCAAATTGTAAGCAAGCAAAGAATTCTTATTAAAAAAAAAAAAAGAGATAGAGAAAAAATTAAAGAGAAGACATTAATTAAATCACCTTCAACATATTTCCACAACCAATGAGTATTATAATAATCATTTGTAACATAGAATTCGTCCTTTGAAACAGGAGCAACATCGTTAGGGTTATAAATTAATTCATGTTTAAAGGTTTTCACATAATTCAACTCAAAAGTATTTAAAGTGTGTTTGAATAATTCAATCACACTACCACTTTTCTTGTGATTTATGAGAAACAAATAAAGTTCATTAGGTTCAGCGGGATCTTCGTAGATGCCTATTCCATGTAATAACAACCCTTCGTCAAAGTTTTTAAGGGTTAACGGAGTTAACGTATCGGTCTAATAAAAAATAAAAATTTTATATTTTTTTAAAAAAATTATATTTTTCTTAAAATTATATTATTAAATATAAAAATTAAATATCACCTTTATGTTATAAACGTATGGAGTATCGTGAGGAAGATAACTATAATTTTTATATACATTGGCTGGAGGATACCATTGAGTTTTACGCTCGTATTCATTACCACAAGCCATAAAAGCTAATCCAGTTTTTTGATGAATTACGATATCTTCACATGCTTCTGGGCCTTTTTATTATCAACACAAAAATAACAAACCAAATCGTCTGTTCAATATCTAATTTTAAATATATCGAACACGAATCCTCTATTGATAATAATAACCTTCAATAATGCGACACTTATCCCCAGTATATTTCGTTACAGGTTCATTAAAAATTCCAGAAATCATTAACCGACTTAAAATGAGGTTATAGCTAAAAGCTATAAAGACAACAAGAACAGTCAAAAAAATTATCCAGCCTGGCATTTTGTCACTTTCAAAATCAAAGAAAAAAAAAAAAGATGAGGATTTTTTTTAAATATTATTATGTCATCTACAATTATATATTAGTAAATAATTGACATAATTGGCAAGGTAATTAGATATTCAATGAATATCCCGATCTGACTTATCGACTTATCGCAAGTATTTTTATGTATAGAAATCATATGAAAATTGTAAAAAAACGTTTAAAAATAAAATAAAAAGGTATTATAAAAATTTTTATTTGGTTTTATATTAATGCTAAGTATTATATTTCTAAGTGTTAAATTTCTAATTATTAATTATAATTAATTAATTTAATTATTGATATGTTGAGGTGTTTGAACGTAGATTTTGGGAGACAAAGAAAACCATTCTCCCGAGGGGAAGCCCTTTTTTTAGAATTTGTCACGAACGTATCTGTTTTAAAAATAATAATATACAATATTTTTAATAAACATATTTTTTGTTTAAGCATCAAAAAAAGATGCAAATAATGGAAGTATAAGATATTGAAAATGATAAATGAATAAAATAACTTACTTCTTGTCAAATTTCTGATTAACGGCCATTAACTTCACTTGAGTACCTTCTTGAATATTGTTCCATGGAGTTGGGTTATTTTTTCTATTATTTTATTGATTACATTTTATTACGAAAAAAGTTTTATAAATAAAAGCGAGTAATGATTAAAGCCTGGATAAAAATTTTCCAATTTTTCCCCGAATACTTACTGGTCCCAAACCACTTCGGGTCCCCTAGCGAGACGAGTGAGATACCAAGCTCCACCGGTAACTGCTACAACCTATAAAAAAAGAGTCACTTTAAATTGTCTTACCACTTTAGGTAACTTTAAATAACTTGTCACTTTTTATATGAAAACTAAAAAAAAAAAAAAAAATCGTACGGTTACTGCATAGATAGGAATAATTTCATATCTAAACCAATTCCTCATGAAAGTTGAACTAGCTGCGCCGGCCATTTTTGATAATAAAAAATGTGTGGATGGAAAGATTGATCGAAATAAGAGAAAGGATGAAAGGTTAAGAAATTCGATGAGAATGCGCAAAAAGATTTATGAAAGATTAATAAGTATTAAATAAATTTTTTTTTTTTTTGATTTGAAATAAAGGAAAAGAACGAAGTTTTTTACAATTCCGGATGTTTCCGCCGTGAATGCGGGTAAATATTTATGTATGCAGCAATTCAAATAAACTACATATATGGAATAATTTGACATATAAAATTTAAAAAGTAATGATTGAACGTGAAGGCGCGAGTAAGGCTTATATCTTAATGAGGTTAGTAATTTTTTTTTTTCGGAAGAATTCGGGAGTCTTTCGTACTTGTCCAGGGTATAAAAATCTGCATTACACAAAATTACAGGGATCAATTTTAGCAAATTGCAATTTGTTCTATTATATTAACAACAAATTAATTGCATCAAATTTCATATGACTCAAATCAAAACAAAATATTTATTATTTACATAACGCTAGTTTAATATGCCTCACTCATCCATCAAAGAAGTAAATCTTGGAAGTAATTTTGTCACTATCCAAGTGCAGAAAAATTTCAATTTCAGTCAGTTGTCTAATTTGATTCAATAGTTTTGATAACACATAGTTGCATTAATTCAATCTAAACAAGAAAGCAAAAGGACAGAATTTTTTTTTGGTTTGTAAGTCATTTCTTTATTTAAACAATTTGGAATTTTGTTAATTGTTAATTACTAATAATTTTTGATTTATATGCTGTTAGCTCTATTTATTATTAGCTTATATCTATTATTATAGTTTATATATTTATTATTTATAGTTTTAATAATATTATTATATATTTATTTCTTATTATTACTTATTATAATATTTGTACAAATTATTTAGAAATTGGAGCTACAGAAATGTATTACAACTGTAGATCTATAATATAATTAATAGTGTAATTAGAGTATAGTATAATAATCTATTATAATTTCAAATTTGTATGTATATAAAGGACTGAATTTCTTTTGTCTCAGTCTTCAGCTCAGTCTTTGAGCTCATTTTTTAAGTGATTTACAAATAATAAATTGTTTTTTGATAAATTAATTCTTAGTAATAATCTTAGTAATACCTTTAGTGAAAATACGCTTTCTTAGTAAACAGTTTCTTAGTGAAACCTTTTGTTAATTTTTAGTGAATTACTTTTGCCTTAATGATTTTATCTTAGTGACTCTTATCTCTATAAAAATCTCACACTTTTTCCTCTTTCAAATAAAATCAACAATTGTTCTTATACTTTATTATATAAACTTGTAGTTTCATTATAATAAGTACATTGTTGTGTAATCTTTATGTTTGTTATTATAGCACCATTGTTGAATTCTTACAAAAGTAAATACTAGTTAACAATGTTTGACAAAAGTGATATGTTTTATTATCAGACTATATATAACATATTCAAATTTTTTTATTATAGTAGCTTCTTACAAGGTTAAACAATTTACCTAATCTTTCTTCAAAAATAAATTTCAAAAAACACAGAAACATGTTGCATACTATATATGTCCTGAATTGTCTATTATTCAAGAAAAAATTTTCAAAATTATTTTTAAAAGACAAAATTATTTTTAATAGAACTCAAAAATTTTTAAAAGCAGATTTTGATTTCACTAATTAAAGGTACATTCTATAATATGGGCATTGATACCTGATTACTCTGATATTATTATAAATGTCCAAATTAATTTGAGCAACATAATAAAATATTTTGAAAATTTAGGTAAAGTTCACCAGTGGTGATTGTCACCACCGGGCAGAATTACATAATACCCTGATCAAACCCTAACCCTAACTTTGCCCGCGTAAATTTAATTCTGCCCAGTGGTAACATGTATATTGAATAAAAAAAAATAAATTTCCGCTTTCTCAAAAATCTTAAATTACTTAGTAATTCAGTTAGTAGCAAAAAGCGGAAAATAATTATGAAAAAGTAGTAAATAAAACTTTTTTCATTTTATAATTCATTATAAATGGAAAATACTTATTTTTTTGTTTTCTAGATTTTTTTTTTTACTTTTTTTTTTTTGTGATTGCAGAAAGATCAATTTTGCCTCAAAATTATCTTTGTTGTCACCACTGGGCAAAATTAAATTTACATGAAATAAAATTGTTTTTATATTAAATATGATAGTTGTTTTACATATATAGAAATAATATTGAAAAAAAATCTCAAAAAGACAAAATATACCTATTTTAGAGACATATATAAAAGTTGCAACATTAGAATTAGTTTCTTACAACTTCATTTATATATCACAATATTTACGGATCAGGTGTATAATATATGGTATTATAAGATTTGAATTCTTTTTTCCCATATTCACATCTCATTGTAGTAATGGTAAATGACTAAGTTATTTTCACATTTTGAAATAACCTTTGAATAAATTGAAAAGTCATTTAAAATAATCAAATAAAAGTTACACAATTAAGAAAATTACTTTGAATACTAACGTGAGAATTTTATTATAAACATGTATTATTTTAATTTATTTATATATTGGTTAGATTAAATGAAATGAACTTGTCATTTGAAATTTAAATTAAACAATAATATAATTATATTAGTATTGTTAAAGGATTATAAAATGGATCGTTAAGTAAGTTGCAAACATTTTTCTCAATAGCAGACCCAATGTCCTTGTGACTATTAAAAGTAATGAAAATGGTTATAATGAAGTCCCTTATACGAGTTAGAATTTGAAATTTCCAATAACATATACAGGTTAATATATACAGATCAAATGAAAAAAACAAAACAATTTTTCAACACTTAGTATCTATTTTTGGTCATCTCTAATATAAGGTTAAAAGCTTTTATGTCCTATAAAAAAACAGTTATGTACATGCGTGTTTAAATGAACATGTAAGAACTAAAAAGGGGAAGGGAGTTTTGTCCCTTAATTTCTTTGGTGTCAATCGCGTCCGAGTTTTTTTTTTTTTTTGTGTAGTATTACACTACACAATTTTTTTCAATTTTAAAAATATATTGTAATTTATTTATTTGTAATATGCTAGTTAGTAGTAATCTGAATTTATTTTTATTCTTATATGTTGATGATTTTCTCCACAAAAAAAAATAAATTTAGGAATCTTAATCTTAAAAAAAATATATATATATAATTATATGTAAAGACTTGAATAAAGTTAAAGATATGTGATTAATTTCACTTAATACTAGGCGTATTAAAAAGTTCTTAAGAAAAAAAAAAAAAAAGGTAGCTAATAAAACTGACAAAAAAAATAGTCATATCCAGATCACTCCAAGAAAAAAAGGAAATTATAATTAATATGTACAAAAGAGTATATATACTGTTATATATAAAAATTATATAAAATACAAAATATAAATTTTCAAAAATTACTTTTGCTATATATATATATATATATATATATATTAATTGTTCTTGATATTTTCATAAAAAATTGTTCTTTGTTTTTCAAACCTATTATTTTAATTATTATTATAATTATTGGTTGTTAAAATGTTGTTTAAAAGTGTAATGTTACGAATAGAATTTTCGGATTTAAAAGTTAATAATAAAATAATAATAACAATGATAATGAAATTAGATGAAATTATTATTTGTTGAAAGATTTCGTTGTTCAATGCCGTCGAACTCTACTTGTACTTGCAGCTCTTTGAATCCGTGGTTCAAGCTCCAAAGATTTATTATATGATTCCTAAATGATAGATAAATAAATAATTGATATATAAATTAAAAAAAATGTCACATGTATGATTATAGAAAATAAGAGATAACATATCTTTAAATTAAACATTAAAAAACTCACATCTTCGTTCATGACCTCCGTGTCATTTATGAACTTTCCAATTAAGTTGTTGCCTTTTATATTATAGTTTGATTTTTGATGTCTACAAATCATATTGATGACATCTCCCATTAAGGAAAATTTATTCCAATGAATTCTGCCATCCTTCTGAAAATTTCTATTCCCTTCCCCAATAGATAACAAATCTTGTAAATGAACACCACTGTAATATATATAAAAAGAATATAAATTAATTTTGATAATCATTAAAATTAATTAACTTTCTTTTAAATAAATAAATAAATACTTACAGATAAGGTATTGCTTTTTGTTCGGAATGACCATGCATTATATTTTTCAACGCAAAACGATAATTACCAAATGATTTGTTACTTGACATCAAATTCTCAAGATTGGAAAACTTTTTAAACGAAGATTTACATTTGAGCAATTCACGCGTTTGACGAAGACGCAGTATCGGTGCAGAATTTACTGCTGCAATTATAGCCATTAACGTGTTAAAATTGTTGGATTCTCGAGCAATCTAATTTTGTATCGAATAAAGAAAGTATATAAGATTTTCATGCTTTTATTTTTTTTTATTTTTTTTATTTTTAATTTTATTTTAATTTTATTTTAATTTTATTTTATTTTTGATAAATAATTAAAATAATAATAATAAACATAAAACTTACTATTGCAATTTTCATAAATTTCTTCATCATGGCCACACGAGCTTTCAATTTTTCTTGGGATAATATCATAGTGATTACCCTATATACGTGTATTAATATTCATTATTTAATATATATCTATTTTCTATTAAAAAATAAAAATAAAAATAAAATATATATATATTAAAGTTTTAAAACTTACCAATTAGAAATGAAATTAAAATGTCTAATAGACTTGGCAACTCTTCCTTTCACACGCAGGTCATTATTTTGTGGAGTCCAAATATGTCTCAAAAGATCTCTTCCCGTAATTGTTTTAAAAAGTTGAAATTCCTGATAGGTTAATTCATTAGATATGGATTTCTCAGGTAATTCATCAAATGTCATTTGATTCATTGGTCTTCCTTCTAAACCATTGGAAACTATAATAAATGAAGCTTTTCGATAATTTTGTAAAGAAGGACGAGTGGTGTGTTGTGGTTGTGGTGGTGGTAGTGGTGGTGGTGGAGTTGAAGTTGTAACATCCGTTACGTATCCCTCTTTATCACCAACAAATACCCAACTTCCAATTCCACTATCCTTTTTTGGATTTCTTGATGCTGAAATAATGTCAGTCACTTTTTGCTGATGTATATCAAATTCAGATTCATTCAATTCCTCATCATCCAAATCTTTATAACCCCATAATGCGTCAAGATCTTCGTTAGGCACTGTACCATTTATTAATGGAGTGAGAATATTTGCGTAATAAGCTAAATGAGAACTGTTCTTTATGATATCAAGAAACTGGAACATCAATTTTCGTGTTTGTGGATGAATGAGATCATGAGGATGTTGTGTTATCCAATGATACAGCAAATTACATATTCTATTAAAAAATAATGGAATTTAATTACATATTTAATATTAATATTAAACAATTTAAAAATTTTATTTAAAAACTTACTTTTCATGTGTTGTATTTCTTCGATCATCCATGTCTCTTTCGCATTCTCTAAACCTATTAAATTGAATCATGTGATCCACATATTAAAAATATATAACACATGATACATGATATAAGCCACCCAGTCAAAAAAAATGGTCGTGAAAACGTACCTATGCATCAACTTTATGAGAACATCTCGAGGTCTCATAAATATTCGATATATAGTAAAGAACGTTATCATAAAAGGATCGTCTTGATTTACAAAAAAAAGGAAGGGAAGTGATTAAGATGATGAACTTATCATAAAACAAAAATAGGAGTGTTTTTCCTTACCAAGTTTTCCATATTGACCTCCTTTCGTTAATCTCTGAATCAATTCGTCAACTGTCATACCATCATCTTTATTTCTATTAGGAAAAAAAATCATTATTTAAATTATTATTATAAATGGAACTTCAAAAAAAAAAAAAAAAATTTTTTTTTTTTATGTAAAAATGATAATTCGTACCCGGCACATTTGTTAAGTTCCCTTTCAGATGTTAATTCATTAACTTCGCCAAAACCATCCCAAGTTGAACTGGCAGAACTAATTGTGGAATCATAACTACTGAAAGAAATTCTGTTATAATCTCTGGTGGGTGCATTTTCTTCTTCAGTTTCCATGACTTGTAAAAGTGTTGATGATGGAAGAAATGATCGTCGATGAGAATTTCTTTCTGATGGTTTATGTAAACATGAAGAAGTTGAAGTTGAAGATAAAGAGGATTGAGATAGGATAGAATTTGTGGGAGGCGTTTGTGGTGGAGTAATTGCGAATGATGGAGCAGCATTTGATTCTATGGGACAAGGATGAGAACAAGCCGGTAAAGATTCTTCGTCCTTGTTAATTCTTTTACTCAATGGAGAATGAGCTATTTTTTGTAATATTTTATTATAATAAGTTTTAATATTCTTTTTTTTAAATGAAATCATATTTGAAAGAAGAAATATTTTTTAAAAGATTTTTTTTTTTTAATTTATAAATTTTCTAGAAATGTTTTGCATACATTTTTGTTTTGATTTTGATGTGCCAAATCTACTGGTGTAACGTGAACTCATAAATTTGACAGCTGATAGGTTTGAAAGTCTATTCCTTCCCCTGTTTTCGTGACTTTGGTCACTTGAGGATCTTCTGTGACTTAAAACATGCTTTTCGGAATCAGCGTCACTACTGATGCTTTGCATATATACCGAATCAGTTGAAGCGTTACTAATGTTACTTTTTAATTTTTGGATTTCATCTTTCCGTGTGAATTCTAAGAAAAAAGAAATCAATCAAAAAATTTATATATGATATCTCAGAAATAAAAAATTAAAGAATAAATTATTACGATCCAAATACCTCTTTGCCTTATTGATAACCTTAACAACATAGAAAATACATCATGTATCTTATGTATTCCTTGTTCTGTTCTCGTATCAAGTTCAACGAATCCAACATTAAACAAATCACCAAGTTTTGGACCATATTGTGTATCTACTTGATGTTTTGAAGGATCACAATCTGCCTTACAGGCAACCAATATTGAAGGAACATGAAAATCTCTGAATGCATCTATTTTGTTAAAAAAAAAAAAGGTATTGATTTGTAATTAGTTTTTAATTTGTTAAGTTAAATGTAAAATGCAAGTTAAATTATTATTATTATTACGGAACATAAGGAAAATAAGAAACATACTTAGTAACCATGCAATATTTGCTATTGATGCACGATTGGTCACATCATAACAAATCATGACACCGTCAATTCCCGGTAAATCCTAATAATAGATTATCAAATTGTTAGAAAATGAAATTTAACAAATGTGAAATGATGATAAAAAAAAAAATTTACCCTTGGCCATCGTAACTCAGATTTCATATCAAATACATTTTCCAAGATTTCCAAAACTTCTACAGGATATAATTTATCATCAACTTCAATTTCTGTAATTAATGTAGGGGCTAAATATAGAATCAACAAAATATTAAGATCTGAATTTCCTCACTCAATTTTTTTTTTTAATAATAATAATAATAATAATAATAATAATAATAATAGAGGAAATCAATACCAAATAATATATTTCGTTCAACTCCAACATTTGTTATTGGTGATAAATTTTTTAAACCAGTTCTTAATATTGTTGATTTTCCTACGGAAGGTTTTCCAATTAATGCAATTACAAAAGTATCATCATGCGAACGTGATGACCGTTCAAACTAATTGAATTAACGAATTAATTCTAAAATGTTTAATATGATGCAATTCGGGGATCATTCAACCAATCAGAATTCATGATCAAATGCAGTGAAAATTAAATACCTTTTCTTGATTGAACCAATAACTATTGCTAAATAAATTTGAATCCAGACTTCCATTTCTTTTCCTTACGTATGTAGGCGGTTTTAAATGCAGGGAGTCCATGGACACAGACTTTTTTAGGGTGCGCTTGCAATTCTCTTTTTCTTTTGTTTCTTTATTTTTAGGGGCATTTGATGATGATGCATTTCGAAATCGATTCCATATCTTTATAGTCATTTGTTTTTTTTTTTTTTTTATAATAAGTTAATCAATATATATATATAATATAATATATAAATATATATATATATATATATATTATTTTTTTTTTTTTGAAATGTTGAATAAATATTGGGAGAGTAATTGTCTTGAGAAGAAATTGATGGTATTTTTTCTGTTGAGAATAAATATACTTTATAAAATTTGAATGGGTAATAAGAAATCGAAAGTCGACAAATTTAGCGTTTTTAATCAATTTTTTGTAGAAAATAATTAAAATGGACAACAAATGATAAAAGAAATCACTACCCAAAAAAAGAAAACAGATAGATAAAAGAAAAATTCACCAACTTCTTCCAAAAATAATAATAATAATAATAATAATATACAAAGAAACGTGTCTTTCGAGAAATATTCGAGTATGGTACAGAGAAGATATTATATTATTACAAAAGTTTGAGGAGGGAAATTTTTTTAATTCAAACTTTATTTAGTCAATCGAGAACGGAAAGGAGACCAGGGAATCCAAAGTAAAATAAAATAAATAAAGAGATTTTTGGAAGAAGAAAATTGAGGTCAATAAAAATGATTTTTTAAAAAATAAAATAAAAATGATTAATGAAAAATTGATAATAAATAATAATAATATCAAATGGATTTTTTTAATTAATTAATAATTCTTGGATATTTTATATTTTATATTAAGAAATATACTCCGTGATTTAATTAGAATAAATATAGTATAAATGGGTGAAAAACTAATATGAGACTAAAGTAATTTATTTTTCATAAATCCCACTATCCCATTAACTTACTATTTTATAATTCGTTTAAATTAATAGGAAAAAAAAAAAGAAAAAGAAAAAAAAAAGGGAAGAAATCTAAATTTTATAAAAGTACAGTTTAAGTTTTTTGTGAACCAGAGCTTACCTAAAATTGTAGTTTGACCTTTTTTGTTAAAATCAAATTATATTGATAAAGAAGAAACGGTCGATTTTTTTTTTTTAAAAAAAAAAATTAGAAGAGAAAAAAAATAAAAGGAAATAATCGGAAGATAAAGAAAAAAAAGGGGGACAACTTTTTATATAAATATTTGAAAATTTATGCACAGAAATACGATTGTCCATTGTTTGTTTCTTAGCATTATACATCCATCATATTCTAAATATTCTAAATATTCTAAATATTTTAAATATTCTTAATATTCCATTATAAAATATTTATACAAACATTTATACTACACTATACTACGATATACTACAATCGGGTATATTACTCAATTTTACTCTAATAATTTATATTATTATATTATTTAAAACGTTATATCATACTCATACTATCATACTAATTATATACTATATTAGACTATAATATACAATTATACTAATTATACTATACATATCTATAATTATTAAATACCCAATAAGTCATTAAAATACCATTGTCAAATAAATAAAATTAGAAATTTAACATTTGATGCATCTTAATTAAGTAAAATTTTATCCAAAATGGTCAAATAAAGATTTATCTTTTACAATTTTAAATATTTTGATTTAAAAAAAAAAAAAAAAATGTAAAAAAGACGAAACTATGATGTAATGTAGCATTCAATAAAGGGAATATTATTAGTAGAGAAAATAATATCTGTAACGTTATATTCATGCATTTACCTACATAAAATTATTTTTAATTTATTTTAATTTATTTTAATTTATTTTAATTAATTTTGTTATTATGACAAGTTTATTAATTTTCGTCTTGTATACAATTTTTTTACACCTTATTTGCTACTTTTAAAAATCACTCCAGTATTTTTCTTTCATTTTTTCCCGCCCATCATTGCAAATTTGGAAGATCGACTGTTTGTGACGAGTACAGATTGTTTTAATGTATTGAATGTCTTTGGCAGTTCATTATTCAGATAGATTGTTGTTGTTATTCAGTTTACTAGAATTGTTATTATTATTATTATTATTATTATTATTATTATTATTTTATTTGAAATGCAATAACTGAATACAACACCAACAACAACAAACAAACAACAACGACAACTACGGATAATCCTATGTTTAACAAAAAAAAAAAACTATTAATAGTATTAATTAGTTAACAGAAGTTAAACTAATAAAAACATCAATATAAATAATAAATATAATACATACGTAATATCAATGTATCAATGTATCAATGTATCCGTGATATCATATATATAATAAATAATGAAAACATTAATTAGCTAATCATAAAAACATAACGACGATTACTAATTTAGTATAGTGAATCCCCAATTTTTGTTAGATTTCTCGTAATATTCTCGATTCCCTCTGATTGATAAATAACATAAATAACATAAAAAATTACATATTCTTTTTGAATGCTTGGTAAATGTATATAAATTATTTATATTCAGTAAAGCGAAAAAAATAAAATAAATGTAATTTAAATTAATTATTTAATTTATTTTGAACTCCACTCAATATGAACTCCATTAATATGAACTTTATATGTGAACTAATTAATATGTACTACTGAATTGAATATTCATAGAAAATAATGTTTTAAAAAATACGCGTTCAATAATAATTAAGTTTATCGCGTAAAAATTTTTATTAAATTCATTAATGTAAATCATTATGTGATGTGGTGATGTGTTGGCGCAGGCGAACCTAATGATTATGTTATTAGGCGCAGCCGAATGATTTAGTGATTAGACGCAGTCAAATGATTAAGTTTTTATATACATATATATACATATAGTATGTTGTATTGTACATACTTGGCTTAGATTAGAGAAATTTAATTATTCCTTCCTGTACTGCAATAAATGAATAAAAAGTAAATTTAAAAGGAAATTGTTTCTTAAAAGTAATTAATAATAAGGAATTATTTATTTATTTCACATTGGGGCTCTCGATAAAAGAAACTTTTGTCTGTGATAAGCATCAATGATTGATGATTGCTTAAGCCATTTACAAAATTATGATGTAATTGTATAAAGTCGAATTTATTTAATCATAAAATGATTAACCAGGAAGTAGATGAATTCTACTATTTTTATTCTTTGATATTGAATTAAAAGCATTATGCACAGTATTTCCATTAACATAATTAATGTATAGTAAAATTTGATTTTATATATTTTGATAATTATTATTACTTTTCACTAGTCAAATGGAAAAAAAATAAGATGGTTTTTATTATGAATAGAATTCTGATTGATGACAAGTTTTGTTAATATTTATAGATAAGACTTTCTGATTTATTTTGATTTATGAATAGAACAGCAGGAAATATTGGCAGGCTCTTTTTTTTTGCTAGATATAAGTTTTGCTAGGGAAAATCTATCGTCTTAATCACAATAACTCTATATATATAAATATTTCTGGGTTTTTTAACTACAAGATCTTTAATATTGCTTCCTGAATTTTTTCTACTTTTAATAGCAAGAATTGATTTGATAGAAATGAACTTGCTTTGTTACTTTCTTTCATATTCGAAATTTTTTATACAATTTTTGTTAGCTTTAGTTATTTTTTGAGTTTTATTCAGTTTTTTAAACTTTAAGAACTTTTATAATGGAAATAAACTTGCATCATACTTTCTTTTCACAATTTTAATATATGAATATATATATAATCTTTGATCCTTGTTTGAAGATCAAGTTCAATGTTATTAATTAGTATAGTACATGACTTCAATTTTTATTCTAAAGCAATTTTGTTATCGTTAACTAGGAGTATAAATTAAACTATAGTAAAAATGAACTTTCACATTTTTATTTTTTTTTGCTACCTTTTTATTAAACTTGTTTATTATTGAATTGGTAAAAGAAAAAAAAAATAAGTAAACATATGAATTATACTGGTTGTAAAGAATAAATTATCATATGAAATTTCCCTCAGAGTCTATTACCTTCTTACATATACATTTATATACATTTGAAGTTAGAAAAATTTTTTAGCTAATATATTATAATTAGTACCTTTTTGCCAAAATCCAAAATTACAAATCTTAAATACTATTAAAATGCTGAAATCCCAAAATTCCAAATTCCAAATAATTTAAATAATTTGGGTAACACGTATACTCAAGTTAACATATTACGTATTAGATAAATATAATAATCAGGTATAGTAGTGTAGATCAAATATAAAGGTTCTTTAGTTTATAATTTCAGGAATTCAGGATTTTACAATTTGTAGTATTTTAATTTTATAATTTTATAACTTCAAGAAAATAACTATCTTGCAGTTGAAATAATAAAATATTTATTAACAAAATGTTATATGTTATTTTTCTTGAGTTTGATGAAATAAATGATAAACTATTATTATTTAAAATATAATAATAAGACCTGTATATAAATTGACAGATTGAATTACAAAAATAAAGAAAATTTAATTATTTAATAAATGATAAATTTTTATTAAATAATCCTATCCTATACATATGTATATTGTATAATATTCTGATAAATTACTTGATCTTGAAGTTATGAAGATAAAATAAAGATAACAGATAAAATGTTGAGATTTAATTATAAGTTACTCTGCAATCTTAAATTTAAAAATATCAATATAAATTCAATGAAAAGTCTGATTTCCTTGCTAAAATAATTAAATCTGTGATGCCTTATAACTGTAATAACAGTCTTATCTTCAGAAAAGGGCTAAAAACTTCTTAAAAGAACTGTTAAGTCACTCAACTGGCTTACTCTTGAAGGAGTCAAGTGATAACAGCTAAAAAAGGAGAGTCTTCTATGTATAGTGAAGAAGAATTGTCAATAGTAATAATTCTAGATGAAAATATATCTTCATCCATATTATCACATGTCTACATGTCACATTATCAGATTTCATCGACATATATTGTTAATTTTGAATTAATACAAGCTAAGATCTTACTATAATTTTGAAAAAGGTTTAACGGTTGCTTAAATTACCATAAAAAAAAATTAACTGACAATGTGCATCTCTTATCCTGGGGTCAATAATGAAGTTAGAGAGTTTCTCCCGAAAGATATCAGTGGTACAATAAATTTAATACAAAATACATATTAAGTAACAATTATGATTTATGCTTTTACAATTATTTTTGGGACCCCTCTCCGATTATGTCTTCAACAATAGTATTTTCACTAAAATATTTATCGTTACTCCTACAGACCTTGTATATTATCGTTTTTTATGTTCTTTTATTACACATGTATCTTGTTTTATCTAACTTATCACATGAATTGGTAAATCTGATACTAATTTTCCTACTTGAAACTTGGAACGTTAAAATATGATTTATAAATGATTTATATGTACATAAATTTGCCCAAAATTGAACAGTAATTTAGTGCCGATTTCTCACGGATCAGGAACTTAATAATATTAACTTTTATGCACGACACGAAATATAACTACGAACAAATATTTAAAAGATATCACAAACGTTTCAGAAATCATTACAGAAAAAAAAAAATCACATTATAGTTTAAACCTTACACAACTTTTTATTTGCATTAATAATATTTGTCAAAATTTCGTACATAACAAAAAAGAATCCACAAAAATTAGAATGTAAGAAATTTTTTTTTACTAAAAAAAACCAAATACTATATAATATGTATATAAAGAAATTATTTATTCAAAACAAAGGAATATAAGAGGATATATATAAAAAAAAAAAAAAGGAATCGAAGAATAAAGACGATTTAATTTTTTTTTTTTTTTTAACTGTTAATAATTAAAATGATTACTTTTATAATTTAATGAATTAAATTTATTAAACTGCTACGGTGGGTACTTTCGCCAATCACGTGGACCGTTCTTCAAATCTGAAGTACCGCATCCACATACAGCCTTTACGGATCTCAACCAACGTTTCTCTTCGAAATGTCGGATGAGTTCCGAGATGACAACGCCGTCAACACATACCATCCGATTATTACTAAATAGAAGAAAACTCTTCTGTTGACCAGTCGTAGTCCAGAAAACTATCGAGAAGGTCAGTAATAGTTGTTTCAGCATTTGTGGTGGACACATCCATATCGGAAAGGTAAGGATTAACGACGTCCCGTAAAGGTTCCTCGTCTTGATGGGCCGCTGCTGGGACTTCTCGGGTGTTTCTCTTGCGAAGGTTATTGAGGAAGGTTTCTGTATTTCATCATCATTAAAATTTTCATAATTTTCACAATTTTCACAATTTTCACAGGTGATTTCGACATCTTCCTTTAAATCGGTCATCATAAGAGAATCATTTTCCGAGGTCGCGGATACTGCTGATCCGCGAACACCATCAAGTAGGACTTTAGTCATCTCGGTTACGGATGAAAAAGCAAGTTGTGATTGAATTTCAGAAAGCCGTGCTGAGAGGTCATCAAGCTTAGCTGATAAAATTGTATTTTCCTCTTCAACAGCTTTTACTCGTTTAGAGAGATGAACATTTTCTTCTTTTAAAATATTATTTTGAGATTCTAAATCTGCCATCTGCCTTCGTTTTTTATCACGAGACATTTGAGCTGCATGACGATTTCGTAATATTCTAATATGAAGGATCACGTTTTTTTTAATATTTTAAACCAAATTTTTAATAAAGCAAATATCAATTTTTCAGAATATCACGAGATGATCTAACATATACCTTTCTCGTTGTCGTTGTTCTTTCTCTTCTAAACTTTCTGCTTTTCGCTTACGTCCTCCTGCTGATTTCTTCTTTTCTTCACTAACCACATTAGGAGGAGTACTAGCATTTGAAGGTGATCTATCTGAAGAATTTACATCTTGAACAGCTGTAGAGGATACAGAAGATATAGGACTAAATAGTGCAGGTGCTATAGGTTTTATTGGAGTTATTGGTGGAGTTAATGTTGATAGCGATGTTGATGCATTATTTGTAGTAGGAGCGAAAATACAGTCCACAGTTCGCGCGTAAATACAATCCATTTTTATTAGTGTTTTTTTTTTGGCTTTTTTTTACTTTAATAATGTTAATAATATAATAATATGATTTCGAAAAAAAAAAAAATGAAAAAAAGGGGAAACCTAATTTGATTTGGCAATTTTTCATGTTTTAAATTGAAGATGTGGTTAGTTGTGATTGGCTAATATTTTTCAAGACGTGGTCAATTATTATTGGAAGTTTAATTGTTCCATACTAATTTGGATTTAAGGATGCTTCTAAGACTAATATAGATTGTGTATGAATAGTATGAAACAAATTACAAAAAAATATTTTCTCACAATCAATAAGTTTTTGCACGTCTTATCCCATAAATAAACATATGATTATATTTCCTCCAACCGCCTAGCTGTATTAATGTTTGCGGCTTACCGTGGCATTGGAGCTTTTTTACAAGCCCAAATCACGGATTATGGCTTTGCAAATTGTTAAATGTAAATTAGTAGATCTTACCCATTTATACTACTTTTTGGGGAATTAGATAAGTATCTCAATTATTATTATATTATTATCTCTTAATAATTTCATTATTGTTATCTGTTATAAGATGTGAAAGATGTGAAAGATGTAAAAAGGATTACAATTATTTATTCTTCCATCATTACTAAACTTTCATCATCCTTTTCATTATTCTTTTCCTCATCAATTTCTTCTTGACCATTTGTATCATATATTATTACTCTTCTCCTATCTTCACTAAGTACACAAACCAAATCTCTGGTACCATTTGTAGTCAATTGTGATGGTTTAATAGTTGTCAAATTTTGAGATCGCTGAATTATTAATGGAGAAAAATTTCCATTTTTCTTTATAATTATAAATCGTTAAAAAATCATTAAAATCATTAAAATTATTACAGGAAATTGAAAAAAAAAAAATCAGAAAAAATCAAAAATTATTAGTTACAATTATATTAATTAATAAATAAATATTTTAAAGTATTGAAATCATTTACCATTTTATCCAACACTTGATCAACGACACTTAAATCATCATTGAGTTTTTCAATATTTTGCGGTCCCGGAATTGATATAAAATTCAAATTTGTATAATTTATTTCTGCTAAATAATGTACTTCGTTATTTTCGTCATCTGTTATTATATAAAACCAATCAATATTTAGCATTAAAAAAAAAACAAAAATTTAAATAAATAATTTACCTTTATTATCTGACCCAACAATAATAATGTGCATTATTTCATCATTAAATAATTTTAAATCTGTAATTGAAAGATAATCTTCGGGGTATTCATTATTCATCAATTGAATGGCCGCTATTTCAACAGGTCTGGACTCTGATAATTTATCATTATTTCCGGTATTTAAAGGAAATCGAAGAACCCACACTAAATTTTTTTTAATCAATTTTACAATTATTATTATTTGAATATCTAATATTTTTTAACCATATTCATCATTATTTTCTTACGTGAGGAAGGTAAATCAAATCTTTTCTTATCTGATATATAAAATGCTATGTATTCGACTATTTTTGAATTCTAATATAATAATTAATAAAATAATTATTAATAAAATAATAATTATTAATATAATAATTAATAAAATAATTATTAATGAATAATAATTAATAAAATAATTATTAATAAAAATATTCTAAATAAAAAATACCTCTACTATAATTTTCATATCGGTCAATAAAATATTTTTAAATTCGTTTTCTTTTCCTGTTTTCTGAAGGAATTCCTTATTATTATCATCATTATTATCATCATTATTATTATCATTATTATCAATTAATCCACTAACAATGTCTATGTATTCATTTGCTGTTACGGAGTTCGCGACACTATTTGCTGTCATTGAATATAAAGATTCACAATTTTTCATTAACATATTGACAAAAGATCCAAGCGTTTGTGGACGATAATATTTATTAACTGAAAGATAATCATATGGATATGCTGGTAAAATTTCTATAGATTGAGATTGAGATTGAGATTGAGATTGAGAAGATTGAAATTGGGATTGAGGTGAAGATGGAAATGAAGTAGTTGATGGTGATTGGGGTTGAGATTGAAATTGGTATCGGGGTTGATATTGGGATAGGAATATTGGTTGATATTGAGATTGTTCAGAGGACTTTATTGGAAATTCGAATTTTGGTAGTGATGTAATGTTATCATTAGTAGATGATGTTTTTTTATTTACGAAAAATTCTTCCAATTCATTCATGAAATCCTTTTTAAGTGAATTCTTTAAATATGAAGCAACTTTGTGTATATCTATTCGAGGTGGAAATTCCGAGTTGATAGAATTATCCAATGATCTTATACTATCAAATTCTTTATAAAAACTAAAATTAGTACATAAAGTGCATAATAATTATTACATATATTATCATATTCTAATAAACAAAACTTCTTCTTACCATATTGAATCCATTGTTGAAATTCTTTAAAATTTATATATTCTTCATCAATAACGTTCATTAATTTTTCTAGACGTGAAATTAAACATCCAGTAGACATTAAACATGAATGGACAAAACTTTCAGTAAGGCCAAGTTCCTTAAACTTTTGAGGCCTTTAATTGACATGAAATAAATATTATCCTTTAGTTAAATGTCAAAAAATTTCAATAATATGAACTTAAAATTTAAAACTCGAAATTTGAAATTCATTTAACAATTTAAAAAAAAAATTTAACCATTTGCTATATCCAACTAACGCATTCAACTCTAAAAGTAACCTTTCGCAACCGGCCCGAACATGATGATGAATGTATTCTCGAATTATTTTAAAAGATTTCTGACCTTTGTTTTCCCAATCCTTTAAACCCTAAAATTAATGAATAAAATGAATAATCGAATAATACTTTAAGTATCTTTTTAATAACCAGTATTGAAATCCATATTATAAAAAAAAAATGGAGAGAAGTATATACTCTTTTTGTAACATGTGATTCAAAATATTCAGTTAACATACTACTTGGCCTTCCGGTAGCCAATAATCGAACATATTCAGCAGATAACGATGTTTTTACTTTCTTAGACCAGATTGTAAATTACTTATTAGTATAAGAGAAAAAAATAATGAAGAAAATAGTGAAGGATGATATATTGATAATGAAAACTTACTAGTATGATTATTTAATACTTCCTGAAAAGCATCAAGAAATTTATTTGTTATACGTTTCATATTATTATATTCTACCTCAATTAACTTGACTCCATGAAATACATAATCCATTAAATATTTAATAGCAGTATATCGTTGAGATAATATCCGGATTTCAAATTTTCGGGTATATAACAATCCAGTATTAAAAGTGACCACTAATAATCGACCTGTTATCAATGACTTATCAACAGATGTTTGATCATCAATAGTTTGAATCAAGAGCGTGATAAGTGAGAGATCAGGCGTGACTGATGCCTTCATTATTTTTATATTCTAAAAATATTTTTTATCATCAATTATTATTGATAGAAGAAACTTTATTAATTAATTAATTATTTATTTATCGATAGAAGAAATATTATAATAAAAATAAAGAAAACAAATATTTTCTTATTTCTTACCTTCGTCTTAAGATGATGAGATAAAGAAATTGGATGAAAATTATATACTCCGTAAACACTAAATCAACAATGACTTTTTTTTAGCATTGTTATATGAATTATAGAATGATAGAATGATAAAATGATAAAGAGAACGCTACCTCATTACCTCATATGCAAATTTCCAAGCGTGTCACCCGCTAAAAGCAGATCAATTGAATTTGATGTTTCATCTTCTAATTCTTCTCCTTCGGCATCGAGAATATTTCTTATTAATTTACTAATTTATTTTAATTTTATTTAATAATGATATTAATTAATTTAATTATTAAATTAATTATTATTATTATTAAGATCGCAAATTCGAAGTTTAAATTACCTAATTGGTTGAACATGTGGTAATGTATTCAATCGTGGCAAATACTTTTGAACAGGATGCGCGTGAAGAAAATTATTGGCTTCCTATACAATTAAATATATATATATATATATAATTATTATTTAAAATTGATTCAACAACAACAACAATAATAACAACGATAATAATAATAATAATAATAATATCAAAGAATTAGAACGATTAGAAGATAGATGAATTAATAATAATTAAAAAAAAAAAAGATAAAAGTTACTTGTAACCCAAAAATCATATCATCCGAATTGTTATCTGTATCTTGAACCCATTGAATAAAACTCAAATTTGTTGTTTCATTTGGTTTTTGTGCCAATTCATGAAGTAATTCTAGTTTATCAACGTTGTAAAGTTTTATTTTTCCATTTGAATATCCAATGGCAATTACCTTACCTAGAAAATAAAATAAAATAAAAATAAAAAATAAAAAATAAAAATAAAATAAAAAATAAAAATAAAATAAAAAATAAAAATAAAATAAAAGATTAAAAATATAAAATATAATAGGATAAAAAATCAAGAAAAATTATAAACAATTTTTTATGAAAAAGAAAATACCATCAGGTCTCCAGGTAAAGATCTCAACTTTTTCAACTTTTTCTTGGTTGGGTAATAAAGTCCAAATCTTTTCCAAAGCATTATACCACCTCGCTATCCAAATATTTCCGGAAATAGTTTGGACAGCGATCAAGTCCATTGTCGGACACATTGACACAACTTTCAAGGGAAGTTCAACTACATGTTGTTTAATTAAATGTAACGTATTGCCTTCTTTTTGTTGAAAAATCATTTCACCTATTTTCATCTATTTCATCTACATGATTATCTGTTATTTATGTTATTTATCATGTGATTTATTACTCTTTTTCCCCGTGATCCCAATTCTTTAAAAAAAAAAATATTGAAAGTATCATCTTAAACGCCAAATTCCCGGTCAATTAATTGGAAAACCTTATTTGATAATGAAGAATCTACTATTATGGAATTGCGATCAGAAAAAAAAATTATATCCATCTAATTATAATATGAATGATCGAGAGTACTTGCATGTTGAAAAATATTGGATGTATATTGGCACGGTCTATTCCCAATTTTGGATCTCGGAAACTCTAATTGGAGAGATTTCAGTATGTACGTGCTCAAAATTATTTTTATTGTTTATAAAATATTTTATTTAAATACAATAATATAATAATTTATTATAATATTATTGAGAAATCTAAAGAAAATAAAATAGAATTAATAACAAATTTAGGAAAAAAATTATATGAATTATACGAGGAAAAGGATTGTTCAATATCAAGAACAATGGTGTTTTTTTTAAAAAAGAAATATAAATCGGAATTTTTCAAAGTATTTTATTTATTTTAATTTCATGTATAATAATTCCAGATCAAAAAATTACATTGAAAGATAACAAAATTCTAGATCAAGAAATACATTGAAAGATATAACAATAATCAAATTAATAAAAGATGTAAACTATCTAATAAATTTCATTTGAAAGTTATAAAATATTCATTTTTTTTTTTATTCAGTGATATTCTTCAATTAATAAAGTTGGGCGTTATCAGAAATTTCGTAAAAAGGATAGGAAAAAGAATGACAAACCAAATTCGAAAAATATTTTATGGAGGGTAATGTAGACAAAAGTTCCGTTACAATGCTGAAGAAATGCACAATGAGTTAGACACAAGAAGATGAAATTTATAAGGAAGACGTTCCAAAACTTGCTACAATTTAAAATTAGATATCAAAACTACTCGAGAACATTGTAACAATCAAAATAAATAATATTTTGGATTATTTAATAAAATTATAATAATGCAAAGTTAAATAGTTGAAAAAAATTATTAAAATAAATTTATTGTTTTGAATTATCTCGGCATCTCCCTACCTTCAATAATAACGAAATAAATATCGGAAAATTTTTTATCCATTTTTGACTAATAGATTTCACTGATTTACTAAAATTAATCAAGATTTCGTACTTTCTGATATATTTTGTTGACTCTTGATGAATCTTCTGGAGAAGTTAATTTGATTTTGCTTTTCAGAAACTATAGTAATTATTAAAAAAAAAATAATTAGATTTGTTCATAAGTTTTTTGATAATAATATTGATAATACATATCTTGATACTCAACACTACTTGTTTGTACTTTTGTAGATTTATCTGTTATGATACTTGATCTAACATCTGTGTCATTTCAGTAATTCACAAATTTCTGGATGTTCTTTTGTTAACGGTAGAGATGTAGAGATTTGTATAATTTTTCTGCTTTAGTTCGTGCAAATTTTTGAATGGATGTATTTACCATCTTTCTTTCTAAACCCAACATCAATTATCATCAAAACTTGAGCTTGTGTAATTAATTGATTCTGCAATATATGACAATAATCCAATTAATTTCATTTTGAATATTTTGTGTATAAAAATAATATTTTCGAAATCCATTTTCCTGAAAAAATAATTGCAAGATGTAAATATATAACATAAAACATGAAAAAACGGAATTCTGACTTGACATAATGTTCTGGTGAACACTATGTCCAGTATATTAAAGACAAGGCCCGTGGATCCGGCTACAGAGAGGAGTTCTATGTAGAACTGCGTCAACGAGTATAGGGAAGAAGTACATATAGAATTCCCTCAACGAGAATATGCATTTCAATTCTTTGCATTTTCTCAATTTTATTAAAGACAAAAAAAAAATGGTTTTGCTGACAAAATATTTGATTTATTTTTGATTTTTTAAAAAAAATAATAATAATATAATTTACATTATAATTTAATGTGCGCGCATACAAAGATTATTAAATGCACATATAAAAATAATTAAATGCGCATATGAAAGAATATAAACTCTATTTAATAAAATTATTAAAATTACTAGACTTTTAAGTCAATAAATAGTAAAGAAAGCATTACCTAATACATGTCTAAAATATGACTGAAATATTTAAAATCTACAAGATCAACTCGCATAAAACGTCTCCGTTTGGAACAAATTTCCTTACACTTTTACTACGAGTATCGCTAAGACCCAAAAAAACCTGTTGTTTCTGGTGGTAGTTTTTTTAGATTGAATATTTAATGAAGTGAATGTAGGCTTTTTAAGTAAAAGAAATAAAAGAGATTTTAATTAACGATTAGATTTTTTTTTTTTGAGTTTTATATTTATTACCATATTTATCGTCCAATAAAAAAATCCATTAGTTTATTACATAATCAACAAAAATAACTCTTCTTTTTCTTCTTTTTTTAAATGAATAAATTTCGAGAAAAAGGAAATGATGCCTTCAAAAAAAAAAATTATTTATCTGCATGGGAAATATACACTGAAGGTTTGTCGGAAACCCCAACCGACCCGTTTTTATGGTGTAATCGTGCTTTTGTAAATATTAAATTAGAAATTTTTGAACTTGGATATATGGATGCTTTGAAAGCACATAATCTTTTAACTTCAAATACCCTTCCTTATTCTGATTCCCCTTTCTCAGTTCAATTATTAAAAGATATTAATTTACAAACTCTTTTTATAAAAACTTTTAAACGAATGGCAGATTCGATAGCATTATTTGGTATTCCTCAACGTGCAACTACAATTTTAGAAACTTTATTAAGCCATTCAGTGTATAGCAAATTTATCACAAAAAATATTGATAAACAAAATTTTATTAATGATCTTGAAAATTATAAAAGAAAATCAATAAAATCACCTATTTCAACCATAAATATTACAAGACAAGAACATCTTGAAAAAATTTTGGATATGGGATCAAGTAATTTTGATTATCCTTGGGATAAAAAACGTCAAGAGAATAGATGTTCGGATAAAAATATTAAAATACTTCAAAAAGAATTAACTCCTTATCTTCGATGTAATGTCAGCGTTGGCAGAGTATTATTAAATAATAATAATAATAATGATAATAATTATAATAAAAATACTTCATATCAAATAGGAATATTTGCTGAAGAAGATATTCCTGAAGGAACAGCAATTTGGAATGAAAAAGTATTTCTTGTCGTACACCCTTACACTATTCCAAGATGTCATCATTGTGCTCGTCGTATTCGAGGCGAAAATCGTGAACATCTCAAAGCTCCCCCAAATTTTAAATGTGAAAATACAAATTGCAATGAAATCTTTTGTAGTAGAAATTGTTACAAGTTAGCCAATTCACAATATCATGTTCCTCTTTGTGGAAAAAACCTTCAATCAATCTTATCACTTATTCGTCAAGGTAAATCTGGAAATAATGACAAAAACCCTTTAATGTTATTAAAACTTTTTGCCATGGCCAAAATTCAAAATATTTCTCCTTTAAATATTTCAATTCTCAAATATCTTACACAATTTCATCCTACAAAATTTTCTTCTTCAATAATTAATACATCAACCACATTTCCTGCAATATTTTTTGATTATTATTTAGAAACTCTTAATTTATTAGATATTTCTCTTTATGATATTAAATATGATTTTTGGATATATGTCACATTATTTAATATCTTAAGGGTTAATGTATTTGGATCGCCGGGATATTTATGTTTATATAGATTTATGTCTTTGATTAATCATTCTTGTTTATTCAACACAATTCCACATCACGCAACTTCTAACGATGAAGATCGAATTCTGGACGATTATAATAATGATAATGAAGTTAGTGAAAACAATATGGTAATGATTACCTCAAGAGATATTCAACAAGGAGAACAAATATTATCAACTTATTGTGATCCAAATATAAATAAGGTTCAAAGAGGAATGGTATTAATTCCTACTTATGGATTTGAATGTGATTGTGAGAAATGTAAGAATGAAGATCCTTCTGATATGACATCTTTATATTCGATTCCTTTGTGGCTTATTAAAACTTCTGAAGAATAATAATCTTACGTGTCATGATCTCATGAATAAAATATAATAAAAAAGAAAAGATATCATTGTAGAAAAAATTATTTACAAGATAATATCATAATTTCAAGTTTTTTTCTTTTTTGTTCTTTTTTTTTCCCCATTCATTCTCTTTTCCTTTTTTTTCTTTTTTTCTTTTTTTTTTCTTTTTTCGTTTCTTCAGTTTTTTTTTTTAAAATTATAACGTATAAAACCAAAATCGGTCTGTGTCACCATATTTTGTTTGATTGAAGATAAGGTATCTACAATATATTTTACTAAATTTTCTTTCAACCGGTTCAGCCAGCAAATGCTGCTGCAGGGTTCTTTAAACAAAGAAATACAAAGAAATTAAAAATAATGAGTTACGTTCTCTTTATCTATTCCAGTTTTTAGGTTTACAAAGCTTTCTTTTCAAAGTTAATACTATTATTATTATTATTATTATTATTACTATTATTACTATTATTCTATCATTGGTTACTTAATTAGTAATATTAATAGACGGAGCTCAAAATGAGTACGATGACATCTTGCATTAAGTATATAATTAAAAATAACGTGCGTGCGTGCTGTAATATTTCTACGCCATAATAAAGTTTAGAATTTTTCAATACACGCGATATCAATTAAAATTCAATTTGTTTACATTGTGAAACACACCCAAAACGAGTTGTATTTATGGGGGGAATATTTTTAATGTTTGGATTACGAGTACAATTAGCTTTAATGACGTTTATTATTATTTTTTTAAATATATATATTTTTTTTTTTGATATTAAGGAATTTAACAAATATGTTAAAGATTATTGTCAAGAATATTAAAGATTATTAAAGATTTAGAAACAATCTTTAATAAATGTTTCAGAATAAATTACATTTTTTCCTTATTACATTTATTTATTGAGAGAACTAAATAATTTTAATAAATCAATGGACAAAAATTATTTCAAATGTTTTAGGAATTTTTTTCATGCACGCCCATCAAGAAGAATATCAAGAATATGCAAATATCAAAGGATATCATCAAAGAACAGAGATAGAGATTTTCGTTGAAAATGACCTGAAATGAGATTTTCATGATTAATTTTGTATGTAAATGTTTTCATCTTGCTAAACCACAAATACTGTTTATTTTGTTTATTTTATTTTATTATATATCATATATTACATATATATATATTTTTAAAATTCAACGGAGTCTTGCTCCAATAAATTTTATTATATTATATTATATTTTATTTTATTTTATTTTATTTTTATTGTATGCATGTTTATTGCATTTTATTATTAGTATAATAATTTATGAATTACGATTCGATATCGGAAATAAAGCAATTTTTTTTAAAAAAAAATGCTAGTCCCGCTAAGCCTTTTTCAAATGCATCCCAAAAATTGAAAACCAGTATTACCTAGAATTACAGAAGTTCATATATTCCAAATTAGAAAATTTGTTTTTATTTAAATTTAGGGGATATCGAAAGGCATTTTTCGTTTTTTTTTTTTCAAATTATACATTTGAAAAAACTTTATTTAATCATTTATTACTTAAAACAAATTCTTTTTGTTATCTCAAAATTTTTGTTACTACGCGTAATTTTTATAGATTTTTTTATAGATTGTAAACACAATTTTGATCTGTTAAAATGTTATTTACATTAGGAGCAATTCTTTGTGCATTAGAAAGTGCCCTTGGAAATACTTATTCTTGCTATGCTGGTAGCTTTTTAGTAACATCATCCGCTTTTTATTATACAACCAATCTTTTGTTTTCTTTGATTCAATTTTTCAGCGAAACAAAGATTGGTCAAATTATTTTGAGTTCATTCTTGTGGTCATGTATTTATTTCATGGCTTATGGTTACCAAATTTTAATGAATGGTAATGTTTACTGTCGATTAAAACCTATCATCTTTACTAAAATGTGGAATGATGTTCACGAACAAGAAATGTCAAAACTTGTTAGTTATCATTATGGCGATCAAGATCAACTAGAAGATATAGATGATATTTTTACCTCCGAAAAGAAGCCTCTACAATTAAGTGTTACTTATAATCATGATTCTAAAAAATTCATGTTTGTACCAAATTCTATCGATACCATCAATCAAGAACCATCATCAGAAATAGAAATGACCGTGCCGAATGAGATGCACGACGAAAATAAAGTAATAAATGAATTCACACAAGAAAAAGTTGAAAATAACAAAAATGAAAACTCAGAACGTCAAGAGATTGTTTCAAGAGAAATCATGCAAGAAAGTGAAGTTATCGACGAATTAATACCAGAAAAAATCGAAGAAAGTGAAGACGAGTTAAATGAAGAAATCGAAGAAATCGAAGACGAGTTAAATGAAGAAATCGAAGAAATCGAAAACGCGTTGAATAAGAACCTAGAATACCATGAAAAAATCGAAGAGAACGAAAACGCGTTGAATAAAAATCTGGAATACCATGAAAAAATCGAAGAAAACGAAAACTCTTTAAATCCAAAATCCCATAAAAAAATCGAAGAGAATGAAGAAAACAAAAACGCGTTGAATCAAGACTACCGTGAAAAAATCGAAGAGAACGAAGAGAACGAGAACGCGTTGAATAAGAATCTGGAATACCATGAAAAAATCGAAGAAAACGAAAACTCTTTAAATCCAGAATTCCATAAAAAAATCGAAGAAAATGAAGAAAACAAAAACGAATTGAATCAAGACTATCATGAAAAAATCGAAGAGAACGACGAGAACGAAAATGCGTTGAATAAAAATCTTGAATACCATGAAAAAATCGAAGAAAAAATCGAAGGAAATGAAGAGAACGAAAACGCATTAAATCAAGAATACCATGAAAAAATTGAAGAGAATGAAGAGAACGAAAACAGAATGAATAAAAATTCTATTAAAGATCGAGAAATTAATGATGGTACACAAGTAACTCGAGTTGAAAAGAATGGAGACACGACAATTTATGCTAATCCAGACTCTACCGAATCTCTTGAATCGGAACCAGATTCTGGTGCATACCAAGTTGACGTTGATGAAAAAGAAGCCAATACACTTCCAAATGAAACGCTTCTAAATTCGGATATTGATACACAATCAAAGTCAAATATGAATGAGAAAGAAGTCGATTTAAAACCAAATTCAGTTATTACCAAACCTGTTGTATATGAACCTTTCACAGAAATTCACGTTGCTCCACCAAGTGAACTTTTCCTTGCGGATGCGATCTTGCAGCTTGATCAAGAGATTGAGCAGATTACAGAATATGAAAAGAGTGCTATAGCCGAGATTAAAGAAAAAGAAGCAAAAGATGAACGAGATCAAGAATATGAATTCATGAAAAGTATTCAATGTGGACTGAAGAGACAAATCCATATTCTTAATTACCAGAAATTGCAATATGAGATTCAACAAAAAGAAAATGCTTTGTCTCCTGTAATTATTATTATTTGAATTTTTTTTCTTTTAATATTTATGAAAATTTAAATCTTATTAATTATTATTCTTTTTTTTTTTTTTTTTTATAGAAAACTTCCACGATTTCGATCCCTTCATTTAAAGTGACAACTACTAAAAATTCTAAAAAACATGCTAATTACATTATCATGGTTCAACAAAAATTCACAAATAACCATGTGAAATCTGGATGGGTTCTTGCAAGAAGATATAATGAATTCTATACACTTTATAACAATTTAAAGAAAAAAGATTATAAATGTGTTCAGAATTTTAAATTTCCTGAAAAAACCTTTTTCCCGAATATTAATAATGATTTCTTGGAATCACGTCAGATAAAGTTGAATAAGTTTTTGCAGGTAAAATATATTCTTATCATTCATTTATCCTTTATTATTCATTTTATATATAAATTTAAAACTAACATAACATTTACCTTGTATTTAAATGCATTTATCTTGTTATCATTATAGATTCTCATTTCAGATCCTAAAATCTGTAACGATAACGATTTCAAAAAATTCTTGTATAAGAACCACTAAATATTTTGTAACATTTGTATAATCATCTATTTTTTAGTCAATAATACATTACATTATATATATAGACATTAGCATAAATATTATTATACGTGAAAATGTAAATGAATCATTATTTTTTAATTGTTTTTAATTGTTGTATATAATTATTTATTCAATAAAATCATGAAATTTTAGAATTATTACAATATTTGTAATTTACAAAGGCAAATTTAAAATAAAAATAAATACGGATAATAATAAAATAAATAAAAAATCTTATTTATACATTATGATTCAATGGTGATTCTCCCCAATAGATCAAAGAATCATAGACAAACCCAGCAACCAAACCACCAACCACTGGAGCCACCAAAGGAATCCAGAAATAAAAATTACTAGCACTGAACACTTTTGTCCCATATCCAACCAAGAAAGTAAAAAAACGAGGACCAAAATCACGAGCAGGGTTCAAAGCAAAACCTGTTTCGTAACCAAAAGAAATGGCGATAACAAGTAATCCAATACCGATAGTGATGGGTGCCAAAGGTTTTGAATCTGAAGTATTACGGACATCATCAGTTGCTGCAAGAATTATCAACACTAGGAAGAATGTGCCAATTGCTTCAGAGAAAAATGAACCGAGAGGATTCATGAAATCAGCGGGATATGTAGCAAATATTCCGGCTTTGTTTATTGCAACTTAATTAATTTGTTTCGAAAAAAAATAGGAATTTTGATTATTTAATTATTATAATAATATTATCGATCAATTAAATCTAATATAATTATTTTTAATATTAATTACTCACCCCCATCATAGTGTTTGAGAGCCGCATAATAATTTACATAAACGACAGCAGCAGCGATGAAAGCACCTAAAGTTTGAGCGAAGATATACATAGGAACTTGAATCCAAGGAAATTTACGATATACGGCAAGAGTAATTGTAACAGCCGGATTTAGATGTCCTCCCTATGTTTATACGGAATAATCAAAGAAAAATTACAATAAAAAATATAAGAGGAATTCTATTTCTTTTGAATATAATTATTTTGGAATGATAATATACCGAAACATTTCCAGAAATAACCAAAGCCAATGCTAAACCCAATCCAAATCCAAGGGCGATAGTGATCCAATTTCCATTTTTGCCACCACTAAGTAATGTTTGAGCAATACTACCAATACCAAAAACGCACAAAATGAAAGTTCCCAAGAATTCAGCAAATGGTTTACGATATTTATATTTCATAAACCTCCAACCATGGGAATGAATATGAATTTCTGGAGTACTATTCGATGCAGCAGTAGGTTCACTATTATGAGTTGCTCCATAATGACTAGGACCACTAGATTTATTATGGAGATTTCCTCGTTCATCTGCCATTTTTTTTATTTTATTTTATTTTATCTGGCAAATTTTTTTATAAAATTCAAAAATTGGGGGATTTTTATTACATGATTTTTTTTTAGTACATTCTTATATAAATAATAATGAATGAAAAATGAAAATGGCTATATTTCATTTCACGGATTTTTGTTACGCATGGGCGTTTTTATGGTTTTTATGCTAGTATATTTATGTACGCAAGTACATCGCTTTTTTATGTATCATTTGTTTTTTTATATAACTTGTACATTGACCATGAAATAAATATTTATTTTTATTCACGGAGAACATCTTTCATCCTTTACAATTTTTTTAAAAATTTTACAATTGCATCCTTATTGAATTCTAAATAATAGGTAAAAGGCTAGAAGGCTAAATTGTAGGCGAAATACCATTACAAATAAATCGCATAATTTAAATTTTCAGATAATAAAAAAATATATCAGAAAAATCACGATGATAACGCTTTTTTAATATGGTCCTCCAACTTTGATTTATTGGCCCCAATAACATCAAAATTTGTAAGTCGTACACCGGATTTGAAGAAAGCAAAAGTTGGCATGCTGTTAATTTGGTGTTTGGCGGCCAATTCCTTTAAAAAGAAATAAAATGATAATTATAAATGATAATTTAAACGATAATTTTTATATAATACATAGACGATTAACTATAATATTTACATTATGATTGTCAACATCAACTTTAATGAAATTGACATCTTTATAAATTCCTGAAAACTCTTCAACTGCCGGTGCTATAACTTTACAAGGTCCACACCATACAGCAAAAAAATCTACAACAGTCTTTAAGCAATTTAAACAATTTAAAAAATTTAAAAAATTTAATCTATACAATATCAAATAAATATAAAAAAAAATGTTAGTATTTTTAACATACGATTTTATCTTCACTAATATACTTTTCGAATTCATCGTCGTTCTCTATTTGTTTGACCATTTTTTAAGTTCGTTTTTGAATGTAGGGAAAATGATATTATTTTTATAGATATTTGAAGAAGAATTGATTGGTAAGCAAAACCGATAAGAATGATTTCACTATTTATAAAATAATAAAGATTTTTTTGGCTAAGATTATCGGAGTTTTCATTTAATGTTTATTTAAGGCATTTTTCATTATTAGTGAATAAACAACCAAAAAGGATTAGTCAATCCAGATCCAAAGTTTTACAAACATCAAGGAAAAAAAGCCTCTGGCTAATTTATTAACCGCCTTGCTCTATCTATTAAGTTCCGAACATTTGATACTGGATTGGCGACAAAATATCACATGATAAACAGGGAGAGTTCTTTTATTTTTTTTTGAACATATTAGATTTTATTTTAATTAAGAATTCTTTAAAATTTTGGAACCGTGTTGAAATCTTTGACGTAAAAAAGGGCATAGAGCGAATATATAATTAAATTTTTGTTAAAGAAAAAAAAAGCACTATATATATATATATAGAAAATTCACTTGCTGAATTTCTTCAAACAAGAAGAAAAGAGTAGATCCTATATAAATTCCCATCCTCTATCTCTAACACGATTTTTTTTGGATTAGATTAAAAAAAAAGGGGAATATATATCTCGTGTATATAAAGTCAGAAATTCGTCTTCACACGTAAACAGATTATAAATAAATTTTTCTCCTAAATGTTAAATGTTATTTTTTGTAAAGAAAAATCGTCACTTAATTCTACGTAAAGTTTTTTTTATTAACTCTTACTTAATTTCGACGAACGTATTAAAAATTATATTATAAATTTCTTCAAGGTTAACGTATCTTTTATTGGGATTTTTTTTTTTGACGAATTGCGATCTAGTATAAACTTCTCCACCAACCAAAGTCGTATAACGGATTGAATAAAAGATCGCGACTTCTCGACTCCTGTGTCATTTTGTTTAAAACAGATAGGATATCCGATATTTACGGTCTGACGAGTTTTTGTTTACGTTGTTGGGTTGTTTTCGGAGTGTACGGATCCATAATAATAAAAATAATAATAATAACACATGAGAAAGCGTATCGTGATCTCAATAAGGTCCGTCTCACCAAGGTTTGTTCACTCACTCTTCCTATTTGTGATCGACTGGGTTATGTAACGGTGGAAAAGTTAAACGGATTTAGGATGTACTCATCCTATCCAATTTTTTGTTTATTTTTACCATAATAATAAAAATAATAATAATAACACATGAGAAAGCGTGTCGTGATCTCAATAAGGTCCGTCTCACCAAGGTTTGTTTCTCAAACCCTTCCTATTTGTGATCGACCGGGTTATGTAACGGTGGAAAAGTTAAACGGATTTAGGATCCACTCGTCCTATCCATTTTTTGTTTATTTTTACCATCAATAAGGTCCGTCTCGACCATGTTATTTAACGGTGGAAAAGTTAGGATGTCTCTCATCCTATCCATTTTTTGTTTATTTTTACGATGTGGTTTTTTTCATTAAGATAAAGGATTTTTTTTTTTGTGACGGAAATAATATTAAATTAATAGTAAGACAAGTTCTATGGATATTTTTTATTCATCAGAGACTTTGTGGAGAGCACTATAATTCCCCATTCACGCATAAATGGGGAATTGGTTCGGGCTATTTTTAAGGGAAAAACTGTTATTATAAAATTTAAAGTATAATTTTTAGTATGATTTCTTTCTGAAATAGAGTGATCAGCAGTAGGAGACAAGGGGTGTGATTTCCGACCAGCGTAACCAACATTAAACCTTAATTTCAACCATAACTCTTAATATAATGATAATCACCGGTGCAATTTTCCCAACATGTATTGATAAAGCCAAAGAAAAATAAAATAAAATAAAATACTTACATTTAGTTCCCTAGAAAACGACATTATCGTCATAATTTTTTTTCCGACTAATATCATTTTTTTTAAAGATAAAGTGGTAAGCGACGAAAAATTTTATTTCCGAAAACTTTGTATTCTTTTATGTATCTAATTTTTTAATTTTTTGTTTTAAAAAAAAAAGATATTAACGTTACTTATTGTCGACAAATAATTTACGCCTTCTAACCCAAGTTATGATAATAAATTGGAATCGTGAGAGAGATAAGGAGAATTTATTAGAGTTTTGTTTTTGGTAGCAAATTTAAAGCAGAGTGAATGGGCTAGAACGCCAAAGATCAAAAATTTGAACATTGAAGGTATTTTTATAGTAAAAAAATTAATGGAATGACCAATTTTTTTTTTTTTCATATTCATTTGTGCAGGGCTTTGCTGCCGGGAAATTCCGTGACCAAAGACTTATCTTAACAAGAATAAAAACCTGTTAATTTTATGATTCTTCAAAATAATCATAATTACTTAATAATATTCAACAGTAATTAATTCTAAAAAGGCGAAGTGATTTTCCTAAAATCGATAAATTATACTGTTATGGATTTAGAAAGAAAAATGTTGAACAAATGTTTCAGCGGGGGCGAACATAATTCTTTTCATGTATGCTGATGAATACTTTATTTAGAATAACTTTATTTAAAAACAGGGTTTCGATAGTAATACATTCCATTCCCTACGTTCATACTACAATCCAATAATGATAATAATCATAAATAGTTGGACACATTATATATAAAAGAAATTATTAGAGTTTTTTTTTTTTAATCCTCCCCTTTTACTTTTATATATTATTTTTCCGTAACATGTTAATTTATGTACGCAAATAGGAATACATGTACATACATAATGTCTTTAGTCAATTAGCCTTCGTCATATGTATATATCATTTTTCTCATGGGTTAGGGTTTATCAAGGGGTCTCAATTTTTATTAAATATCAGCTTGTGAAAACCATATTTATGATCACCTGTTTTGATTATGGACCAATAAAATTGAATAACACTTATGATAGCGTGACGAATAAGTAACTACTCAGAAATTTTCCACCCTCTCGAATTCAGTATGACGATAAACTGTACAGTACGAAAAAGCTATTTTGTACTGCATGATTTTAAAAAATAGCCATAAAATTCGTACTTCTTTTTGTTATTGGTCAAAGTTAGGGTTAGGTCACGGGTATAAATCCTTTTTTGTGTTATATATAGAAAATAAACCGTACAGTCACATTAATTTCAATTCATACAGTATAATCAACTGCCAGCTGACGATCTGAGGCAAACGTATATACATATGTATGTCAGGCTAATGTTGGTGAGGAATTACATAATTTCGCCTACCAGCGATCTTCCCCCAAAGAAAATATTACCAAATCTAAGATTATTGTCATCGATAATAGATTTGAGTAACATTTTATACCGAAAAAGATCTCGCAATAAAAATTTAGAAAATTGCTAAAGATCACTGCCACCACTGGGCAAAGTTAGATCAAGGAATTATGTAATTTTGCCTAGTGGTGACAATCATCAACGGTGAGCTTTAGCAAACAAATTTTTACACTCAAAAAAAAAAAAATCTTAACATATGAATCGATCGAAGTATCACCAAAACAAACTTAATATGGATTTTGTATCACAGCAATAACATTTATCATCATCTTACCACGGTGTAACTTCAAATATTATAAATAAACATCAGCGTGGTTCTGATTTTTTTTTTTGCTATTTTAGCTTCTTTCTTTTTTGTTTCTTTATTTATTTTCTTGAAAAACGAGATAATAAATAATAAATAAATAATAAATAAAAAAAAATAAATAGACTTGTAAATAAAATTCATCATAAAAACTATATTAATTAAAAATGATAACGATTAAATCTAAACTAGATGGAACACCTGAAAGTAAAACGTTTGCGTTGCTTGAGAAAGGTGGACCCGATTCAGAATTGGTATGAAACGATAAAAAATAATAATGATTTTCTTATCTCTTATCGAGAAATAATCATTTGGAACTTTTTTTTAAATTTTTTTTTAGAATTATTCAAAATTTTTACCTTACATTTTAATGAATTATAATAATCCCAAAAAATATCCGTTTCTTACTAGATATTTACAGGTATTTTATTTCTTTACTATTTAATTTCGATGCTAATTTCGATGTTAACTCGATGCCAAACTTGATGTTAACTGTATACTCGATCTAATTCGAAACTAATTATTTTAATTATCTTTAGTATGATAAAATTTGCAATTTCTTATCAATTGATCAAAATGAAATAAAAAGTGGGATAAGAGATGATTCCTACCCAAAGATACCGTCAGCATCTGCAATGGTATTATTTCTTTCTTTTTTTTTTAAGTCTTGGAACTTTGAACAATAAAAATAATAAGGTTTACTTATGTGCAGGATATTGATTTGGACCCTGTGCCATTAAATAGTAAAAAGATAATGAGGTGAGAAAATTCCTTTCTAAATTAAAAAAATAAATTAATCCAATAAATTTTAAATTATTTTCTTATTCTTATTATTTCTATTTTACTTGAAGATTAATTTTGCAAGATGTCAATGATCTTACAAAATCGGCAAGATTAGTTTACCAACAAAATACGAATCAAGTTGGGAAATATTGTGATTTAATTATACAAGATCGATCACTCTTTCGATATTTAAGACGGAATGATGTATTATTAAATTTGGATTATTATTTACCAATCATGTTATATAAATGGGATTTAACGACAATGGGAATTGATTACGAGGTAATTTATTTCTCCGTAACTTCATTGTCTATTAATTAATTATATTTTTATTATATTTATTAATTATGTTTTCGTTAGTCATTTCTACAAGCTTTATTACTTATAGAAAACGGTCCATCAATTATATATTTTATGGTTATGAATAATCCACCAATATTTGACAAGGTATAAATATCTTTAAAAGAAATAAAAAAAAATTTAATAAATAAATCATATCAAGAGTTTTAAATAAATTGTTAAATTAGGTCTTTAATATTCAAAAAATTCATCCAGATTGTTAAAATTCTGGTGAGAGTTCATAACAATCTTCCGCCTAGAAATCAAATTCGTCTTAAAGAAGCTTTAGAAAAAATGGTTTCATTAGCAAGATCTCATGCACATTTTGTGCGAATGGTTATAACTGATTTAAAAATATTACCGGAACTTGCATTGGAAATAACACTTTATGTTTGTAGTGATGTTGTAAGTTGGAATTATTATTTCGTGATGCATTAATTAATTTGTTGTCTTTGAATTTAATTGTTTATTTTTTTTTAATTTACAGCCACTTTATTGCGAAGGAATTTTCACGCGTAATACTAAATGGTTAACCTCGGCTACATATAGTAAAGATAATATCGATACTTTACATATTAGACTAATGAAAGCTTTAGAAACCGAAATAGTAAGAATTAATTTTTTTTCAAATTCCTTCTGTGAAAAAGATGCACTCTACGCTCCACTAATAACACTTATAAAATTACTTTCTATAAATACATTCCCTCTATAAATGCATGTTAATTGGGGTACATTTATAGAGTTGACTTTATAATAATATTATTATTAACATTTATCTTTACATCATTAATACATTAATACATTATTATTTTTTCAGGAAAAACCTCAATCTCCACCAACGAATCATCGAACAAGATTATGCATTCTTATTCGAATTGTTTGCGGATTTGTTTCCATTTTTAATAATATAAGATTGAGTTCAGATGAAATTCGTGTATGTCTTAGAGCAATAAAATCTGCAGAATCCGAGAGGTATTAGAAAATTTGTATTTTATATTTTATTTTTTTTTTCTTCTGAACTTTTGAATTTACATATATATATATTTTATTTATTTAATTTTTAAATTTAAAGGCTCAAGAAATTATGTTTGAGTTTCATATTATTATTTGCAGACCGGATTGTAGTAATTGATAGAACATTATTGACATCGAATTTCGCTCAACTCGTTAAACCGGAAAATACGCAATTGTTCATTTTATTTGCGTATTTCTTTCATACCAATAAACTTGATTTTATAGAGAAATTATGTCGTGAAATTTTAACTTTGGATGTTGTGATAAACGTAAAAGGATTAAAAGAAATACAAGGTTCTACCAGAGGATTATTTCAAGAGAAAGTTTTAGCACGATCTGCATTAAATATAGATCCAGATGTGACGTTCTCGGGATTAAGGGTAATTTTAAATTTATTATTCAATTTCATGTTTCGTTACAATTATAATTTAATTAAATTAAATTTAATGTTTTTCAAATTAGTTATTTAAAACGTCACAAGATTTTGCTTATAACTGTTTTTATGTCTTGCTCAAAGGAGATGTGTTTCTTAAAGGAGGATTAAATATTCAACCTTGGATATTAAAACAAATTCAACAAATCAAAACTCCAATACATCCACAATTTATTCAATTGTTGAAAGCATATGTTAATAGGTATTTTTTTGAGAAATTATTTTTAATTATATTTTTTTAGTTAATTCAATAATAATATATTTTCTTTAGTATTTTCGTTGATCATGGTACATATCCGAACTTCTATCCAACTCCAATTACTAAAATTCCTGAGAAAGAGATTTACGAGATGTTTGTCGATTGTGTTCTTACCGATATAACACCTTCGCATATTATTATGTGTTATTATATTTTGACTTATAATTCAACATGTTTGGATAGAAAATTAAATAATTTAATAAACGCCGGAGATCCGAGAAAATGCATGTTTGAATTTTTTTTTTTTTTGAATCTTTGTTTTTAGATATTCTTATTATTTTTTATTTATTTTATTTATTATTTGATTTATTTATTTATTATTAGTATATTCATATGATCTAACTGAATTAATTCCTGTACGAATGATATTGTTTGCAACTGAGATAAGAGGAAAAAATCAAGAGTATAAATATTTATATCCGGAACTTCTAGCTCTAATATCAAATAATTATCCCGAAATTTTCGACATTGATAATTTATTGACGTATGAAGATTGGGAATTAAAAAATAAAATTTCTAATGATTATCTCTTGGAACTTTTAATAAAAGTAATATCTGAATTAGATAATGTTTCTTCTGAATCAACTTTGGGTTAGTATTTCTAACTTTATTTATTATTATTCTTTATTACTGAAAAAATACATAATATATATGTATATAATATTATTATTAATTAATTAAAATTTTATTCGAAATTTTAAGCTTTAAAACAGATTACCAAAGTAACACCGGAAATTTTATATGAACATTCAGATACTCTAATAATATATTTATTACCAAAGATTTTAGATAGAATGAATTTGGAAATGTTAAATTCGATGTGTGAAATATGGCTTTTATTATACAGTATAAATCCTCATGAGGCTGTGTTATATTTTGTAAATGGTTTACGTAATAAAGAAGATAAAAAATCTTGGTAAATATTAATTTATTAAATTAATCATGGTCGTGAATTTATAATTATTTATTTATTTTTGGTTACGAATGTATTACAATATTACAGCTTCACGGAATTTCAATTAATGCTTAATCCCTCATTAATATTTCGAATTGATGGACGAGTATTTAGATGTACTCCATTATATAAAATATTTTTAAAAGTATATATATTTGCATTTATATTTAATTAAATTTTTATTTGTAATATTAATTTAATAATTTTATTTCTAAAATATTTAGGTATTAAAATTTTATATGATAGGATCACGTCAAAGAGTACAACGTGTTTATCAAGAGAATGCATTTAAGGAAGAATCTAGTCAAATAAATATTCCCTTGGCGATTATCGAACAGGAAGTTTTATTATTAACAACTGTATTGGAAATTTGTATCGCTAAACCGACAGATGAAGGAAAAGAAGGTATATTATTTATTAATAAAACTTTATTTTATTGATTTTTTTTTTATTCTTTATTTATTTCTATTATTTATTTATTTATTTTTTTTTTTTTTTGCAGAAATATTATCCCAAATTCGGGATGCATCTTTCCGATTTCTTCATCAATTATTTCTAGAAAATAGTGATTTATTAAAACATTTACATTTTGCTGGTTATTCTAAAGAATTAGTTCCATTAACTACGAGTAAAATCGAATCAATGCGTAAGTTTTCAAACATTCTAAACATCTTGTGTTAATATATTAATATAACGTTGATTATTTTTTATATTTAGACGCGTGTTTGCATTGGATTCATGAAATTGTGAATCATGAAGATAAAGAAAAACAATTATTTGGTTTATGCTTGGCCGGAAATTTATGTGAAGTTTGGCCTATGCAACAAACGTAAATAATAAATAATATATTTTAATATATTTTAATTCGCGATTTACAAATAGAAAAATTTATTAATATTATTAGGTGCGAGATGGCCAAGAAAATTATATTTCCTTCCATCAAACGTAAAGTTTTCGATCCCACAACTAAAGTTTTATCACCCGAAGCCTCAGAAATTTTGACAATATTGTTAAAACTTCACCGCGTATTTGAAGAATTACGTAATGATATAGTAGTGTTATTACGAGGTAGTTATTTAATAATTTATATCTAATATTATATCTAATATTGATCTCACTTTTTTTATTTTATTTTTTTTGATTTTAGACATCGAAGAAAAATTAATGATACGAAATCGATATAAAACGACGTTCGGAAATAAACGGCGATCACAAGAAATTATATCTCAATGTCTCGAATCTATTGGTGAAAAACCACGAAATGATGATATGATAAGATTTCGAGAGATTTTTCCGTCACAAGTGGAACCGTAAGGTAAGATTAAAATTCAATACGAAAAATGTAAATAAAATTTTATTTCATTTTCAGCTCTTATAAAAAATAAAAAACGATAAGAAAAAATTATGTTTTTTACTTTTGTGAACTTTATTATTTTTGATATTATCTTGATACAAAATTCTCAATTGTTAACAGAGATATTTTCAGATGTAAATCAACATTATTAAGAACGTTCTTATATTAAAATGAAAAATAATGTCATAATAAAGTGTTGCTAATTCAGTAGCTTAAGTTTGGCATTGGCGCAAGTTCTCAGCAAGGTTTTGACAAGCGTGTGCACAAGTTTGACAATGATCATTATTATGCTGGAATGAATGAAATAAAATTATTCACATTTAATATTGTTTAACAAAATATTCTTTAAAATGATAAATTGAATTTAAAAATAAAAATTACCTTGATACTGTTTAAAATTGTAATATTTAAATATAATAAAGTTAGTTTTTATTTTTTTTTCATTTAGTAACGCAAAGGAAATATCGAGTACTTACCAAATTTCAGCACAATCTTGACTAGATTTAATAGTAAGATCAACGAGAGTATTCACTTGAGGTGCATTTAGTGAAATCAATTTCGCGGTGCATGAAGCCAATTCTTTGAAGAAAATATAATTTTACGTGAGTGACTAAGTGATCAACACAAGAGCGAAAATTATCAGCGAAACATAAAGTTAAAATACCTGCATTAATACGGCATGTTCTTGCGCATCCTTCAGAATTTGCGTGTTCAGCACAATTCTAAAAAAAAAGGTTATTATTTAAATTTCTATAAAAATCTTGACAGATATATAAAAGATTTTCAAAAATTATAATATTTTATTTATTATTTTACGTACAAGACACGCAGCAGAACTATCCATACTTTTCAAATCAAATAAAAAATAAGTAAAACAATTTTTCATATTATACGCGTTTGAAAAAAAAAAGAGGAGAAAAAACATACCAATCTTTCATGTGCTGAAAGTTGCTTTTGGGAGTTTGAGCCATTTTTTTTACAAATACAATTTTTTTGAAAAAAAAACTTTTTTAGAACGCGGCCATTTTTTATAATTCAAATTTTAGATAACGTATTCATGATTTAATAATACCATATGATATGAAATTATCTCTTGAACCGTCAGTTTTCACATGCTACTATGTTTTAGCGGGAAAATTTGCCCGCTTGACGGATTAAGGGATACTATTTATGAAGTCAAGTTTAATTTAATTTAATGAAACCGTGATTAATATGATGACAAATTTAATCACAGTTTCATTAAATTAAACTTAATGGAAAAATCATTTAACAGCCTAGTGATTAATATGATGACAACTTTAATCACTAGACTGTTAAATGATTTTCGTATTACGTATTAATTTTCCCTTTGAGGATAAGTACCAAAATTTGCTAATACATAATGAATAAATCTGATACTTTAATTAAGCAATTAAAAATTGATATATTACTTCCATTACTTCCAAATTAAGAATTAATATTATATAAATGAAACCCGAAGACATTGTAATGTTTTACAAATGTAAAACTTTGTTACTTGAAAAAAAATAAATCAATTTTTTTTTATCAAAACGTAAATTCAGATACAAATTTTATTTTTTTAAAGAATAAACTTCTACCTTACTATAAGTGAATAAAAAATGTCAAAAATTAGTTTATGCCCAGAATGCAATGAAGAATATAATGAATATTGGTGTATTCCGTGCAACTCAAAACGTTTCAAAAATGATTTTGATAAATGGACAAGCGGAAATGATGCAATAAATAAATTTATTCAAGATACTCAACTGGGTGATGATTTTAATAAAGTAATAGAATGGATACCTTATGATAAATTTAAAGATATTAAACGAATAGCAAAAGGTGGTTTTGGTACTGTTTATAGTGCTAAGTGGATTGATGGATATATTAAAAGTTGGGATATTAAAAATCAACAATGGAAAAGGCGTGGCCAAATTGAAGTGGCATTAAAAAAGATTGATGGAGATATAAATGAAGAATTCGTAAATGAGGTAAAGTAATATTTTAAATTAATATAAAAATTTGTTTGAAGATATTTAATCATAATATAATTTTAAAAAAATTTATATTTAGATGTCCATTTACTTGAAATTAGTAAATACAGTATCTGCAATTAACCTTTATGGAATTACAAAGGATCCAAAAACTCAAAAATACATAATGGTTTTGGCTTATTTAAAAGGCGGAAATTTTAGAAATTATTTAAAAAATAAGTTTAAGAGTATTGAATGGTGTGCGAAATTAAATTATTTATCAGCATTAGCAAACATTTTTACAACATTTCATAATCTTAATATAGTTCATCAGGATTTCCACCCTGGGAATATTTTATTACCTAATACTCAAGGATCTATTTCCATTTTATGTATTACAGATTTTGGGTTAAGTAAATTAGTTGGGGAAAATGTAGAAAATCCTCAAAAGAGAAATGTTTTTGGAGTATTACCCTACATAGCTCCTGAAGTATTAGCTGATGAAGAATATACCAAAGCTGCTGATGTCTATTCATTTGCAATGATTGCTTATGAAATCATTACTGGTCTCCCACCATATCCTAATGTACCACATGACGATGCGTTAGCTTTGAAAATATGTAATGGATTACGACCAAAAATTCCATTTCACACTCCTAAATTAATTACAGAAATGATTATGCGATGTTGGGATGCTAGAGTTGATCATCGACCTACTTTTGAAGAATTAAATGTTAAATTTGGCAGATATTTAAAAGATTATAATGAAAACGAACGTAAAAATAATAACGAAATTACAATTCAAATTAAAGAAGCTGAAGAAATTTCTGAAAATCAAATAACAATCGAAACAACAATTGATACAGCAACTATAACTCCACTTAACTATAAAACACATCCACAAGCAATTTATACTAGTAGACTTCTAAATTTTTCAAATCTTCCAGAACCCGTAAATGAACCAAATTTTGAAAAAGAACTTGAAGAAATAACAGAATCTTTTTCTCGTATAATTACTAGTAAGTATCAATTATATATTCATTTTATTCATTTTCCATTTCATAATTAATTAATTTTTTAATTTTTTTAGATGATGATATTGATGATTTCGATTTCTAAATACTATATAAATTCATTTTATTATTTTGTTTTTTTTTATTATATAAATATATTTGTATAAATTCAATTAATTTAAGTTTGTATATTTATATTTTATAAAATCTTATAGATCGTAAATTTACTATCACATTTGTATAACATTTTTTATTTAATAAAATTTCATTTTTTAATGAGCCACTCTTTATCTTATAATTTTAATAATTTTAATAATTTTATAAAACGTGATTGTACAGATTTGTTGATTGCCACTATACAAGTTTAGAACCGTAAAAAATGCAACAAGTTAGAAGTGGATATACCAACTTAAAGCGGGAAACGTAGCACCTGTATAATTTTATGCACATTACCATAACAGCAACCCAGGGCTCCGTTCAACACCATTATTTAAGAGTGGAAGAGTATCCCATTAATTTATACACAAATCTTGTTCCGTTTAAGGCAAAAAAAAATAACGCTTTTGACTTTGATTTCGATTTCGTTGACTTTCAAATAAACAAAGATCGCGAAATGATATAAAAATTTGCTCGCTCTCGTCGATCAGTAGGATGTAAACGTGTAAAGTTTGAATTGGTCATGTTATTCTATTTTCTAAATCCGGTGGCGCAGTTATGCAGTATTATTTATATTTATCGTCTGCTAATTCTGTCAGTGTTCTTTCGTTCTTTCTTTCAAATTCGTTTTCGGTATTATATTATTATATTATTATTAATTATTGATTGTTATAATTAAATTTTAATGATATTATTTATTTTATTTTATTAAGACATTAATGATTAAAAAATTCATTATTTTATTTATCTAATTTTTATATATTTTATATTTTTCATTATTATTTTTTTTAAAAAAAAAAGTATCGAAAAAAATGAATCTCCCAGATATAATCAAATCTCCTGCCATTCAAGTTTTAGGAAATAATTGTTATACATCTTTAGTGGAACAACTTAATTTAAGTGATGTGGATTGTCTCAAACTTTTGTTATCTAAAGGGTTAAGCATGGGTATCGTGTTGGGCGGAGCATTAGCAAAACTTCCTCAAATTATCAAAATTCTTTCCGCTCGTTCAGCTCGTGGTTTAAGTCTTGGAAGTTATGTATTAGAAACTCTTGCTATGGGAATTAGTTTCTCTTACAATCTTCGTCAAGGAAATCCATTTAGTACATATGGAGAAGTAGCATTTCTTACTTTACAAAATATTATTATATTACTCCTAATCTTGAGTTATGCAAATCGTATTAGAGATCTTTTCACCAGTGTATTAGTTATAATCGGTTCAACATACGCTTTAGGACAACCTTGGATAATTGATGATTCTAATTTGGCATATCTTCAAGCATTATCTATTCCTATTTCTTTATTATCAAAAATTCCACAAATTATTGCGAATTATCAAAATGGAAGTACTGGTCAATTATCAGCATTTGCAATATTTGGATTTACTCTTGGTTCAATAGCAAGAATATTTACTACACTTACGGAAGTGGATGATTTACTTATTTTATCAGGTTTTATTTTAGCTTCTATATTTAATTTAATTTTGTCAGCGCAAATGATAATGTATTGGAACGTGGATAGCAAGATTAAGATTACTGAAAAGAAGGATTAGATAATTGAAAACGTGGATAGAAAGATTATTGAAAAGAAGGATTTAGGAATGATTCAGTAATTTCGATTAAAATATAAATATATAATTTTATTCATTCATTCATTCATTCATCTTTATTATTATTAATAAATAACATTTAATAACTAAACAGAAATTTAACTTTATTCTGTCTAAAACTTAAATAAATAATTACAACTGAAAACAAATCATAATTATTTTATATATTTTATGAGAATAAAATTTTAAATACTACCGTTTGTGATTTTGACACAAACATGATTAATTTAGCATAATCTACGAAATTATCCCATACTATTGATCGCGATAATTTCTAGTTGTCATGTTTTTCGTAGGACCCAATCTCTCACATAAAGTGCAATTGGCTATTTTAAAATTAAAACGAAACCCATTTCCATTTTTTGTCAATCAGGAATTTCAGCTTCCATTTGAATATGCAATAATTAATGAACTTTACCCCTCCCTTGCGATGTTTCGGACGTAATAATACCATAGCGAAACTTTATCGAGCTCGTCGGAAGAACGTACTTCTAACTTGAAGTACTTTCACTAAATTACCTACAAAGCAAAAAATATATCAGAAATCCCCAATGCTAAGAGTATTTCGAAGCTAGATCCCTATAATTGTGGAGGAGATATTTATTCCACTTCGATATTTTACAATATTACACATATCCCATTGAACGTGTCTTAAGAATATATTATGCGAGCAAAAGAACGTTATCTAACATGTCCGGCGTGCCTCGTAACTATTGAAACAATTAGAGAAGAATTTGCATTCGCTCCAGATAATACTCAGATAATAGCAGATAATAAAAAAAGCATCTCATCAAAGCGTGATACTGTAGATGGTAATGATATTGATTTTGAGTATGTGAAAGAAATAGGTTTTGTGAGTGGTATCTCTCTTGTGGGTTAAAGAAATCAAACGAACAAAGTCAGTGCATAGGATCTCTTTGTGTATGATCAAGTTACAAAACCAATTATATTAGCACTACACAGAAAATCAAATCAACGCAAATAACGAAAACTCGTCATGACAGTCATATGATCGGGATAAATTTGGAGGGTTTATTGCAAATATTATCCAATCAAAAGGAGAGACCGATGAGGATGAAGATTACCAAAAAGCAAGTTTAGCCAATCACTATGCGAAAAGATTCGAAAAAGAAAGTCAAAGATATCATGGATAGTAACAAAAAAGTTAAGGACCAACAAACTAAAACCCAAGTAAATAATTCCATTATACCACATGGAAAATCTGCGTAAGAAAACCCAGAAGGCTAGAAATATTCATAAATTGTTTAAGGAATAGGGATAAAAGTATCAAACTCCTTGTATCATATAGTGCAGATACAATTTCAAAGTTAACTGGTATCCAAATCAAAAGCATTATTGATCGCTTCACTATTCTACCAGTGATTCGTATGTAAAACCCTTTATTTTAACACAGTGTACTGTTTGGATGTCACATTTGAATAAAATAAAGGTAGTAAGTATTTCCGAAGTGCGATCACTATGATGCACGAAGAGCGACCTTTGACAGGTGATTCTCAATGTGATTGACTGTTTTTCGTCGAAAAAATTATTTTACAAAGTTAGATTGTTGTGCGATGTATACTGCACATGCATAATTTTTTGAATACATCACTTTATTGTTTTTTTTTTTTAGATAAAAATTAAGCCTAGCTAATACAATATTAAATGAAGGAAAATTTATAATAAAAAGTATGATTCAAAAATATCTTCTACAAACATACCAAACTTATTGTACAGAAAATTAAATGTGCTACGAACCGATCTTATCATCAGCTCAATTAAAGTTTTTCGGGTTTTTTTGTAAAAAAATATGTATGTTAACACAAATATCATTATAAAAAGAACTGCAGCCATAAAAAAAAAAACTATAATTTCTATAAAATAGGAAGTGTAATATCTTAGGCTTTTACCATCAATATTAAGTTTAATCATGTACAAAAATACACAGGCTAAATAAAAAAGGGCGAACTTTTCAAAAAGGTATAAAGACATAAGAATAATAAATAATGAAACCATAAAATCAAGAAATTCAAGAAATGGATTTCGGAATCCTAAGAGAAAAAGGTTTAATATGAATTATTATTGTATATGATATTTTTTCCTTAAAAGATTGAATCTTTCTTACCATTCGCAACAAGTTCAGCGATTTTTTTATCATCATTATCAAGGAAATAAATTCGATAATCTTCATTGGTGTATGTAGCTCCAATTACTTTAACTTCTATACCAAATCTTTCAGTAGCATATTTTTTATATCTTTTAGCTTGCTCTTTAACCTTATGTTTATCATCATGTCTATTAACTCTAGCATTTCTGCCACTTCCCGAATTTGGTTTCAATTATCAAATAAATCCCATAATCGGATCCAAAAATTAAATATCCTTTTCCTTCGTTCGAATAACCTTTTTTTAACTTCCCATTCAAAATCTATAAGATATTTAAATACTGGACAAATTCTGTCGATTCGATCAATTAACTCATTTTTCAATTCATCTTCCAGATGTTTCGAAAATACATTTACTGGATGCATCGAATTTTCATAAACAATTTTCCATTCTTTTCTTCTATCTTCATCAATTTTTTGTAAGTTCATATTGAAATTTTTTTGTTTTGTTGCTAATTTTGGAGTATAAAAAAAATAATATCATTTCACCCCATTTATAGTCAATCTGTTTGCCAAGCCTTCTTTATCCTGTTTTCCCTTATATAGACTTTTGGCTATACCTATTATCAAAATATTTATTTACGGAATTGGAATTATTAATCGCAGGTCCCTACGGATCTTGTTTATACAAGTTGAGGGATATCTATAAGTTGTTTGGATATGAAGAAAGTCATCATCCTATAACTCATGATCAAGTTAAGTAAAAAAAATCAAGTGGGTTAAATCTTATAGTGCGAATTACATTTTGAAGTCAACATCCATACAATCCAATCCATATTATTATCTAATGTGTATTTATTATATTAAAAAATTTTTGAATAAATATTCTTTACAATTCGGAAATATTTCATTATTATATAATTCCAGTTCATTTTTAGATATACGAGCCAAAACCCACTTTGATATAATTTCAGTTGATCGATCATCAATCGCTCCAGGTGGTCTACCAACACCAACCCTTAATCTCCGAAATGACTATAGTGTAAAAGAAGGAAGGAAGGAATTTAGTTTCTATTATATATCCAAAATGTAAAATAATATATATATATATATATATATATATATTTATTTATTTATTTATTTAAAATAAATTATTAAAATAATTAACTTACTTTAGTATTTAATAAATCTATTATAGATTTAACTCCATTGTGTCCACTAAATAAATATTTAAAATACATTTTTATTGAATTTTTTAAAAGTAAAATATTAACAATTTTTACAATTTTTTACTTACTTTGCACTACCTCCACTCTTTAAACTTATTTTTCCAGGTTCACGTTGTAAGTCATCATGAATCACAATAATATCTGAATTTGATAACCCAAGTTCTTTGACTAAACAATATTTAAAGATCATTTATTAATAAAAATAAATCAAATTCATAAATTAAATATAAATTAGATTATAGATTAAATTATAAAATAATTCAATTAATTTATTGTACCTGCTTTAGATACGGATTTACCACTTATGTTCATTAATAATAAAGGTTTCATTAATGTTATTTGTAAAGGAATTGGTTCAGGTTTTGGTTTTAATATCTTTTTAGAAGGAGGAGGAGGAAGATTCTGTTTGTTATCATTTTTCATTGTCATCATCTCATTGGTTCTATCTTCTTTATTCTCTTTTTCTTTAGAATTCTCAATAATAATATCTTTATTTATTTTATTATTATCCTTTATTACTCTAGTTTTTTCATGTTTAACCTTTGGTGATTTAATTATTGGTGGAGGATCAACATATATCACTGAACTAGCAACTTCAGCTGGCCAATTTTTATTTTTATTCCAGGTTAAATTTAATTGTGATGCTATATAATCCAATAATAACATTCCTATACTATGTCTTGTTTGTGGGTGAGTAAAGTTACCTAAACCCACTAACTATTTAAAAAAAAAAATTGGGATTATTATTAATTTAATTATTCATTTTTTTTTTGAAATTTTTGAACATCATATAAATTTTACCAAAATTTTTCGTAATTCAACCATTTTTTTTTCTTTCACCGTTTTAATGAAAATCAAAGAATTTTTCTCGGGTTTTTATAAGGTTTTTTGTGTTACATTAAGAAACGAATTACAAGTTGATGGCGTAGCACGCAGCAGTAAATAATATTTTACTTTGCCACGTTAGTTTTTAACAACAAAGCGTATTCAAAAATTTCTTATACCGAATCTAAAACAAAAGTTTTATATATATCACAAAGGAAGATAAATATTTTCTTCAAAAAATACCTATTGTTATCAAATATTATTAAATAAAATTACAAAGTACAAAATTAAAATTGAAATAATTATTATTCATATTTTTTTTCATTAAAATTTTTTTATATTTAACAGGATTTTCCTGAATTATCCATTCATTGTAAAAAAAAAAGATTATGATGATAAATTAATAAAGGTAATATCCAAAATTTTTTTTAATTGGTATTAGTAGATATAAAGGAAACAGGGAAATTTTTTTTTTCAAACTTAACATATTTGAGATATTAGAGAAAGAATATTTTTTTTGCCTACAAACAAAATAAAATATATATCCTGTCAAATGGCGTATAAATTAATAAGAATAGTTAAAATAATAAAATATAATTACAAAAAAAAAAAAAAAATCTGTAAATATGTTATTTGAAATATTTAAAATACAAAGCAAAAATAGTAATAAAGATATTATAAATTAATTAATTAAAATTTTTCAAAAATAATATTTTATATTATATAGTTTGCATAAGGTAAGCAAATCGAATTTTTAAATTTTATGTCAAAAGGAATTACTAAATATTAGAAATTAAAAAAATTAAAAAATTATTAAAAAAAAAAAAAAATAAAATCAGGGAAAGGGAAAAATATATTAAAAAGTCCAATAAAATTATTCAATGATTATGTGATAATTCTGACTGCGACTGCGATTGTGATTGCGACTGCGATTGTGATTGCGACTGCGATTGCGACTGCGATTGCGATTGCATCTCCATTATACGAGTATACATTTGTAAAGCACGGAGAATATTATCTGGATCCATTAATACCGCATCCCCTACTTGCTCGATTACACCAGCGAATTTTTCGACCTTTTTAAGGATTAATCGGGCAACTACATTCTATAAAAGAAATTTGGTTAGATCAATAAAATCATATGTATTATTCTCAAAAAAAAAAAAAAAATGGAGAATAACTTTTACCTCAATTCTTGTTATTAAACTTTCAAAAATCCTTAACAATTCTTCGTCATCAGCATTGTCTTTTACATGAAAAGTTAAAAGTCCTGTCAAATAGTCTGTTCGAGAATTCCTCGAAGATCTCTGGCTAACATATCCAGATGATACTCGCTCAAGGCGCAAGCAAAGATAGCCAAGTGATCGAATATCGAATGGGTCCAAAATTTGAGATGATGGTTCAATTGTCTTGAAAAAAAAAGACGAGATTAATAAAATTTATATAATAATAATTTAATAACCAACAAATTATAATCATAATTATTATTATTACTTGAGGAGCTGCTACGGAATTACGGGCTTTTACTTCGTCTGCTTCCAATCTACCCTTTAATTTTTCTGGATAAACCTATTATTTATTAAAATCAAATCCATTAATTTTTGATTAATTTAAATTATAAATTTAAATTATATATTTAATTATTACGTTTCATTTTATTTATTATTATTTACCAATGATAATACTTCGGCATTTTCTAATCCTTTAAGTTTTCGTTCACCAATTTTTTTCACTACAAATCCCATTTTCTTCAAAGCTGTAATATTTTTGTCAATAACATATTCTGGGAACATCATTTCTTGTGAATCATCATCTCCTCCTGTACTATTTTTTCTCGATGAAGCTTCATTATCTTCATCTAATAATCTAATTTCTGATTCTACATCAGAACTGACACATATCTGTCCTCCATCTGCTGCATTGCATATTCTTGCCGCTCGGTTAACCATAGGACCAAAATAATCCATTCTTCCCGTTACTATATCAGTCTCCCACACAGGTTCACCACAATGTATTCCCATTCGAACCGAAAGACCTTTATATATTAATTCATTTTCTGTTATACTATAAACTTCCTTCCCATCATCTGAATCAATAACTTCTTGTGGCCAATCAACCTTCAAAAGCTCTAATTGTACTGTGAAACACCATAAAAGTGCTGCCGCGACTGTTGGAAATGAGACCATAAATGCATCCCCTTCAGTTTTTACTTCATATCCTCCTATATTACGAAGTTGACGACGCATAATTGTATTATGTTGTTTAATAGCATGTCTCATGGCAACAGGGATTGTTTCCCAAAGAAACGTCGAATTCTTTATATCAGTAAAGACCAAAGCAATTTGACCAGTTGGTGGAGCAATTTCTTTCTCTAGTCTTGCCATAGTGGAATCACTAGGCATCTCATAAATTCGAAGCCGTTTTTTACTATAACCAAATAATGTAATGGTTCCGGCTTCGTCGAGACCCTTTCCTTTATCCCTTCCTGTTAACTTTTTACGTATATTTCGGTCAAACAAATCACCAACCCCAATGATCATTACCGTAATATTTTTGTCTGCACCATAAGAGATAGCAAAATCACGTAATTTTTGTGCTGCCAACATTAAATCTTCCTTTTCAGTTCTTGCTATATCTACAGCTGTTTGAGGACTCATGCAATCCCATAACCCTCGTGTCGCTAATATCAAAAATTCATCTTGTTCAGAAAGATTTACCACCTCAATGATAGGGTTACCGTTAATAATTGGCATCAAATGAAAATGACCAAATGAACGTGAAACGTCTACTTCACCGTTTACTAAACCGTCATGAGAAATAAAACCATTTGCTTGTCTTATTCTTTCAACCTCAGCTGAAATGTCTGGACATTTAGCTATAGTTAGAGCACTTCCACCACCGCGACTAATGACTGCCACAGTATCTCCAACATTAGCTATATATAATGTAGTACCTGAAATATAAGCTACTATTCCAGAGGCACCTGACTTGCAATCATTTATCCCTGCTGACGTAGGATTTAAATTTTCAGAATCTCGGGTATATACATCACCATCCAAACTAGAATTAAAAACTTTTGTTCCAAGTTCTTTGTTTAAACTTAAGAACGAACGTCGCAGGGCTGATTCTACAAATTCGTTTTCTTTTTGTCTGTCATTTTCTCGGGGTTTGCTATATTCTTTAAGTTTTTCAAGTTCTAATTTGAAATGAGATGGGAACAAATCATGAAGAAACTTTGTGACTTGTCCACCTTGAACAAAACCTTTACGAGCATCAAAGAGTCCAAATAAGCATTCATCATCTCTTTCACGAAACTTTGGAGTTACAGATTCCCATGTGGAAAGATTTTCAGACTTTCCAAGAGTATCAGCCATTCCATACGATATAGAATTTACTTCAGATCCAGAGGTTCTTACACGACGATTGTCACTCTCATCAGGAACTGTTAAATTTAAAAGTGTAATATCCATAAGACCAAGAACTCTCAGGAAACGTAATGCACTAAAGTCGGTCAGAATACGACCTCGAGGAGGGTTGAGTTCATGTTGAGGCACAAGTTTTATTTCAAATCGTTTGTTACCAGAAAGATTAAGATACTTGAGGTGGAAATTCCAATTCCTATATTAAAGTAATTAAGAAGAACGGGTATCAAAAATAAAATAGAAAATAAATGTTATATAAATTCCAATTATTATAAATTATTATTAAATAATAAATCCGTTAAAACCAACCAATTCCAATCATACTGCCAATTAGCAATATTGTATTTTAAGAGGTTACTTCCAACATCTAACGCAGAAAGATTCTTTATTTTACTCAATTCAGCGGGCAAAGTTTGTAACTTGTTACCATTAAGATGAAGAATTTTCAAATTTGTTAATTTTTCAATATCATCTGGGAGGGAAGACAATTGATTACCAGAAAGATATAATTCAGACAAATGTGGATTTGCAACTCCTCCAGTGGGAATTTCATCCAATTCATTGAATGAAAGATTCAAAACTTTGAGTTCCGTAAACCTTGAAACAGCTGGAAATATATCTGCAGTAAGACGATTATCACCTAAAAGCAATGTTTTTAGAGAATATACGAGTGGAGCTTGCGTTCTTGTTCGTGAAGAAGGTGATGATCCTGCTTGAATATTATCAGGGGGGGAAGGAAATTCATCTAAAAGATTTGAACTAACATTTAAAGTGACCAAATTTTCACAAAGCCATATTTCCTTTGGAAGAGATTTAAGATTATTATTGTGAATGTCAAGAACACACAATGATTTTAAGCTACCTATTTCGCTTGGTAGTGATGAAAGAACATTGCTTGTACAAGAAAAGTGAGTCAAATTTATCATTGACTTTATAGTCATTGGAATTGAAGTAAGTTGGTTATGACAAAACCTAACTTTATGAACGAACAATAGGTGTTCAAATAAGTCATCGGGTAAAGTAGTAAGTTTTGAATTGGCCAATGATAACTTTTCTAATGAACCTCCTGTTCCTTTTAACGAAAATTGAGTGAGATGATTTTTACATAATATGAGCTTTTGTAATTTAGATGATGATAAATCTACAGTGGTTATATTATTATATTCAGCTTTAAGAACTTTAAGATTTTGTACTAAAGAAAGACTGTCGATATTGGTGATCTGATTTCGACGTATATCCAAAATTTCCAGATAAATTAAATGTTGAAAACTTTCAGGTAACTTATCCGTTATTTGATTGCCAATCAAAAATAGTCGCCTAAGATTAATTAATTGCCCGATCTCTTTTATAACTGAAGTTATCTTGTTATAACTTAGATCTAATTCTTTTAAAGTTTGGATATTACAAACCACTAGTGGAAATTGCGTGAAGGAATTATTCGCAAGATTTAAAATACTCAATGTTTTAAATTGAGAATAGTTTTCAGGCAAGCTTTGAAGTAAATTGTTCTCGACAGATAATTCCGATAATTCCCCAACAGTTTCTAATGCGATATGATCAAGATCTTTAAGTGAGTTAGAATTCAGATTAAGCAAAGAAAGCATTTCAGCATGTCTTACTGATTGCGGAACATGTTCTAACTTATTATTTGAAAGGTGAAGTTCACGTAATTGGGTACATGATTGTATAAAATCTGTTGGAAGATCGAGCATTAGATTTTTAGAAACATTAAGCGAACGAATGTAATAAGCGTGCCGATAAAGGAATATTGGGATGGTTTGTAAATTTCGGGCTTGAAGATCGACATGTTGAAAAGTTGATAAGGTTCCTTCTTCCTAAATGGATAAAAAAAAATTATTCAATATTAAATTATTTTTTAAAAAAATAAGAAAATATAATTTTTTTTATTTAAGTCACGATCTGCGTAAGAACGTATATATGTAAAGTCCAAATCTACAGTTACTACAGAGAAAAATAATTCTTTCTTCAAATTAATTGATATTTTTTAATCGAATTCATGTTCTTGCAGCTTGTCACATGGTTTGGTGAATATCAAACTAATTTCATTATTTTATCAACATTTTTTTTAATATATGATTTGCATAATTTTTCCCCAAAATTAAATAGTAATTTAGTGACAATCTTACACAGATCATGACTTAATATAATTTATTAATTAATAAATTACCTCAAATCTAGGTACCAAGGTTTCACGGAAAGTGAAACGAACTAGGTAACTATTATCCTCTCTTCCAACATCTTCTATATTATCATTTCCCGTGTATCCTGCTTGTTCAAATAATCTTTTTTGTAATTGCAATGGTCGTTCGTTTGGTAAAAATATTCGTTCTAAATTTATTTAAAATTATTTAGATAATTATAAATTATGAAAATTTGATCTTTAAAATAAATAAATAAATATATATATATATATATATATAAATATAAAATCCAAATTTAAAATTACCGAGATTATGCCTTATAACATATAAGTTATACTTGGAAATATCGTTTATAAAAAATTTTTTTCCCAACATAATAATTAACTCAGCTGTGGTGGCACTAAGAATACAATTTACTGTACCGAATGTAGCATCGGGTCTGAAAATTCGAATACAGAACTGATAAAAAATACTCATTTATTAAAAATCTGTTTAAACAAAAAGACTATTGAACAAAGAATAATCAAAAAAAATGCATACATTTTTCTTCTCGCCTTCCCATTTTTCATTTTCAATTCCAGTCGGTATATTTTCTTCTTCAGGCAAAATTGTAGGTTCTTTTGTTGGCTTTATTACTGCCCATGAATCAGGTGGTGACCACATTTCTGATCCACTTGTTAAAGGAAATGGTGGCCATTCCATGTCATTTCCCAAAAAGTCGTCTACCATATATGGTGGTATAGCGTAGGTCTCACCTGATAATCTATGGTTTCGTCGATTTATAATTCCATTCATATCATCAAGATTGGTATCCACTACAGGAAATTTGCAAGATGTTAATTTATTTGAAGGAATTAATTTCCTGAAATCAAATGGCTGTTAAATAACTAATAAAACATGACAATGAAATGGTAAAATGATAAAACTAGAAAAGATAGAAGAACGATTTCGGTACAGTTTATTTCTTTTGAAGATTCCTATAAAATATATAGATATATACATATATATATGATATGAATATTTGATTGAATTATCGAATTTTTACATTATCTCTCAAACATTTTAAATATCTTAATTAAATAAAAAGTACCTTCTTTCTCCATGATTTTTCTTTTTTGAGATTAACCTTTACCCAATGATTAATATGATCACTTTTTCCCGAAATTGATGAGAAATTACTATTATTGTTATTGTTATTGTTGTTGTTGTTGTTGTTGTTATTATTAGAAGGGACATTAACGAATGGGTCATCTTTTTCTTGTGTAGGTGTAATTATTAAATTTGGAAAAGAAAAAGATTCGGTATCTGAATTTTTTCGGTATATTACTGAATAATTGATATAAATTTTGTCAATTATTAATGTTAAAATAAATAAAAATGGATACATGATATATTTCTTATATGAGAGTAAGAAGGATCAAAAAATATAATGATTTAATAAATAGATATATGTGCTTCTTAAAAAGAATTGATCATTCACGGATCGGACAACAAACCTTCAGGTGGAGCACTATCTTTGTCTTTTGAACCTTTTCTAAACCATTTAGGAAATATATTTGTCCTTTTTTTCTCCTCTTTTACTATCGGAATGACTATATGATTATTATTGTTATTATTAAATGAATGTAGGCTACTCGAGTCTAGAGCAGAATCGCTATCGGAACTCTTTGTTCTTCGATGAGATCTTTTATTTATAAAAGAACGTGCGTGAGAATTACTTGACGAAGCTGCCGAAGAACCTTTCCCATTATCCGAGTTAAGATCAACAGATTGATAAAAAAAAGGAGCAATCTCTGGAGGAGGAGGAAAATTACCATACCGAACATTCATGTCAGGTTGAGCTGAGTCAAAGGACTTCCTCCTAAGTTCTTCACCTTCAGGTAAAGATAAGGAGTTTCCCCCAGGACCAGGAGACGCAGGCCGTGAAGTTGACCGAAACTTTGAAAAAAAGGAATCTTTTTCTTCACGGGATTTTTTTCCTTTGTTATGATCTCCACCATTAGTGCCAATTGGAGTAGGTGCTCGAGAAGGAAAGGGTGGAGATGTGTCTAATTCTGAAGATCGACGAGAGATCATGTAGAGTATTAAAGGCAAAAGAAAGAAGATGGCAAGAGGAGATGCATTGGATTTTTTTAATCTTTCTCAATAAGAACAATTCATTTTGTTCAATTGTAAACAAATTGTGAAACAAGGCAAAAATGTTACACAAGAATATATAATTACATATCAAATAGTATTTTCTATCATCAATCTCTTAATGTAGAAATGAATTAATGGATATCCTATTTAAATATTTTGAATTCATTAAACAATACATAGAATTATTTAATTATGTTAAAATTTTATTTTTCTTGAATAAAATTAATAAAATGTGAGAATAAAAGAATAAAATTAAATTATGAATAATTTACTTTTATTATTACATATTGCATGATACATCATATTCCATCCTTTTCAAATGAATACCCTCAAAAAGTCAGTTCAATTCCCCAACAAGAATTTCCATCCATCAAAAAAAATATTTAATCTATCATTTTTAATGAACGATAGAGTATTTCTGTTTTTTCTGTAGATATTGTACACAGTTAAGGGGAAGTTTCTTTTTAAATAAATCTGAATTATTACCAACTCTTCCTCTTTCAAATGATTTAACCAATATAGATGGAATAAAAATGCTCAATGGACTGCAATAAACTTATCAAAGTTTTCGGTAAATTGTAAACTCACAAAAGAAGTAAACAAGATAATGATTCAGAATAATTCGCAGTAAATTGCAATTGTTCAATTGTTCATTAACAATAACAAAGATAACTATTTTAACAAATCTCTTAGCAATAGACCAATAATTATGTTTATTTATTAGAATTTAGCTGTTGCTTCTGATTTCTTTCCAGGATTTGCCAACTTTCTGCTTCCAGATAATTTCAGAGTTTATCATTATTAATTGCTTTACTACCTTTACTACCACTTATATGCTATGTTATCATCATGATTACTGAAATAATCTCGGAGCACTCTTGCATGTTCCACAAAGTCAGTGATAAACTTTAACCTCTCAGTTGATATATGATAATCTCTCTTTTTTTCAATTGGATGTTGTGTATGTGTTCATTGTCAGATTGGATTAATAATTATATTATTGATATTGGTTATTTTATCAATTGGAATATGTTCACTTTCCATAACGTGAGTTTTTCTGTAGCAAAATGATTAAAACTCGATTTCCTTTTTCTCCTTGTTATCGATTTCAACTGGAGAAGTGGCTTTCGCCTTTTCAACTAAAAGTTAAAGTTAAAGAGAAGGCGAATAAAATGAAGTGTTTGTGTAAAATGAATGTTTGATTAAATGAATAGAACTTGACGGATTGATCAAAAATCGAGAAATGTAAATGAATATCCATTTTTTTTTTATATGGAAAATGGAAAGTCATGATGTCAATTTAAGATCTAATCACATTAGATTGTAATATTGATATGCTTTGCAGAATTTTCTTTCTTTTTAATAGTAGTTTTCATAACGTTAAAAATTCACTCTTTATTGAGACTTCTATTCTCCTAAGTAAAAATATTTGTTATTATAAATATTCCACCTTGAACCTTTTTAACCATAACTTTAATATGGACACAGTAATTGAAGATTTTAATATTATCACGGAAGGAAATGCTAGCATTCTTTTTCCCAAAGACAATAAAGTTTTCTATAATAATGTTCAACAATTTAATCGTGATGTGTCTATTGCAGCGATAAGGACATGGAGTGAAATTCATTCGGAGGAGAAAGAACGGAAAGCCAACCGAAAGCTGCAACAAGATCCACAAATTAAATGTATTTATATTATGGTTTAAATTAGTATTGTTATTATTTTTTACATTTTATTTATCAATTAATTCCATTTGAAATGACAAAATAGTTGAATCAAAGGTGCACATTATTAATTGAAATCATTGATACAATTTCTATTGGATTTCAAACGAAATATAACCTCCTTTTTTTTCTTATTTTTTAACCTCAGCCTTATAAATTTACAATTTTAGAAGCATTAGCCGCGAGTGGGTTGCGTTCAATTCGGTATGCAAAAGAAATTCCAAATGTAAAATTCATTGTTGCTAATGATTTGGATGAAGATGCTGTAAATTCTATAAATCGAAACATAGAATACAATAATTTGAGCAAAGATTTTGTGAGAGTAAATCAGGGCGATGCTTGGTAAACAAAAAAAAAAAAATTATTATTTTATTATTTTTTGAAAGATCAAAAATATATTAAAATCATAATTTGTTTATAGTTCAGTGTTGTATCAGCATCGAAAAAATCCAGATCGGTTTGATGTTATAGATCTTGATCCATACGGAACAGCTGCACCATTTATAGATGGAACTGTCCAAGCCGTAGAGGAAGGAGGTGAATAAGATTTTATTTCTTTTTAAGGCTTTGTTACAGTTTTTTTTTTCAAATAATAAAAAATTTTAATTTTAATTATCCTGATGACTTAATTATAGGTCTTCTTTGTATAACATGTACTGACTTGGCCAATCTCACAGGTTCAAATTATCCGGAAAAATGGTATTAATATTTGTAGACATAATATTTTGGACGCAATATTAAAACATTTATTAATCATTTACTTATATATAGTTACGCAAATTATGGAGCTATTCCTGTTAGAGGAGATTTTTGTCATGAAATGGTTGGTGTCTTCTACTATTTTTAATTATAATTATGATAATTATAATAATGAAATAATAATGACTGAATTAATTAATTAATATAATATAATATAATATAATATAATATAATATAATATAATATAATTCTATTAAAACATAAAAGGCACTCCGGATTCTTTTGCATACGTTGTCAACATCTGCTGCTAGATATCAACGCCGCATAGTTCCTTTATTATGTTGCAGTATTGATTTTTATATTCGTGTTTTTGTAAGAGTTTTTACTGCTGCAGCAGAGGTAAAGAAAAACCCATGGTAAATAATCCAATAATTATATATATAATTCATAATATTATATATTTCTAAATAATAATTATGTGACACACCTTACCATTGTTTATTTCTATAATAGCAAAACATCAATGTTGCATGTATGCAACGGGTGTCACTCTTATTATATGCAACCTTTGGCTAAATTAACAGAGAAAGGCACATTTTTGCCAGTATCAGGTTCAGTTGTTGACAAAAATTGCGTAAATTGTAAAAATACATTTCAGGTATTTAATATTCTTTAATATTCTTAAAATTCTTAATATTCTTAATATTCTTTAATATTCTTTAATTTTCTTTAATATTCTTTAATATTCTTTAATTTTCTTTAATTTTCTTTAATTTTTTTTAACATTCTTCAATATTCTTTAATATTTTGAATTTTAGATGGGAGGTCCTATGTGGAGTCACTCTATACATGATAAAGAATTTGTTCACAGAATGCTTAAACATATAAAATCTCTTAATGAAGAAACATATAAAACTCATTCAAGAATGTTGGGAATGTTAACTGTAATTTCAGAGGTAAAGATAAAATAAGATTCTTTATATAAAATAAATGTTGAATAATTAAAATAAATTAATTTATTATTAACTTTATTGGAATAGGAAATAGATGTTCCTCTGTATTATAACCCTGCAGGTTTATGTGGTATAATCCATTGTATAAATCCTCCATTAAAGATTTTTTGGTCAAAATCCAATTAATTTTTTATTATCAATTATGAAATCATTCACTTATACTAATTTTATTGATTTATTTATTTATTATTTTATTTTTTTTAGTTCGGCACTTTTGAACAAAGGTTACAAAGTTTCAATGTCTCACGCTTCAGCAGGATCTGTAAAAACTGATGCACCTATGAATGTAATATGGGACGTTATTAGATCATGGGTTAGTGAAAACATAATACATATAATTTTATCTTTCTTCAGATAATTAATTATTAAAGTTATTCTAATTAATATTCTTATTTATTAGATAAAACTTCATCCTGTTACAATGAAAAATATTAAAGAAAATTCACCAGCAAGAAAATTATTAGAAGTTGAACCAGAGTTTGTATTTCCATAAATTTCATATTTATTTTATATTGTATCGTATTATATTATTATTTTTATAACTTTGTTGTTGCATGTTATATTTGACTAATTGAAATTTGTTTTCTGTCAAAAGATTTATTGCAGATTTCACTATTCATGAAAATGCAGAACCTCCTTCAAGAAAAATAAAATTAGTTAGATATCAACAAAATCCTGAAAAAAATTGGGGCCCTAAAGCAAGAGCTAATGGAAAACGTAAAATGTGAGTATTGTTTACCTTAATGTAATTTATTTTGATTAAAGTTTTATTTATGTTATTATTTATCATAATTTTTCTATTCTAAAAGTCAAGAAGTTGATAATAATCAAAATGAAGAACAATCAATATCTTAAAGATTCTATATCCCGATAATAAAATAATTTCTTAAAATAATAATAAAATAATTTCTTAAAATAATAATAATAATAATAATTAGTAATAAAGAAATATCAAATGACTAAAACTTATGTTTTAAAATTTTAAAACAAAGTTATGCAAAATTTAATTTTCTTTTTTTGGTTTCAAACTAAAATTTCTAAATAGAGAAGGAAGATAATGATAATCCAATTTCAATATGGTCCTTTTTAAGTACTTAAATAGTTACACAGAGGTCAAATTTACTGATTAACCAGTTTTTTTTAGGATTTGGTTAAATTTTAAAAGATAATTTTGATTGACAAAAAAAGCCTTCAATAAGATTAAGACCGAAAGAGGTTATACTTTTGATGAAATGTGTTATTCTGTAGAAATTTGTGTCTGTGAACTTGAAGAGAATATTAGTGATTGTAAAGCTTGTATAGTTAATGAAATAAGTGGATGGAGTAGGCAACTTTTATCTAATAAAAAATTTATGGTTCATGTTTTATTTCGATTAACATATATATGCATAAACTACATAAATCTGAATTTCGTTATTTTTAGCCGGCCATAGATTTTATTTGTAATAGCAAAAATCTTACAGTAACAATCTTATATTTATAACTACATATTAATGGTTAAAAGACTAAAATACGTGACGATTTCTCTAATCTAAATTTTTCCTTTTACTGTAGCCTCTATATCAAAGACTCTTCCCAATGAAGTTTGATTCGCTTGGTGATAATTTTGCCTGATATGATCAATAATATCTTGAATAATTTGTTGCTTCACTCCAGGGGAGGAATTAAAAACACTAAAAATTGATTCTGATGGATTGTTAACTGTATTTCTTCCACGAAAGTTGGTATTATCTGAAACCGGCAAAAAAAAAATGTTAAAAAATGTAACAAAACATTATTGGACATACCATTAGTCATATTATTTTTGGATATACCATTAATTATGTCATTTTTATTAATATTTTGCTGTCCGAGTCCGTTATAGTTCCACTCAATGATTAATAGAATAGGATCAATATAATAATCATCATATCCATCTATCTCAGAGACACTGCAATTCGCTTTTACAGTTTTGAACCATTGGACAATACTTTCTTGGGTTCTTTTCACTAAAATCTTTTAGTGAATCCGGCATCTTTTTTTCGCTAAAAATTTTTTTCAAATACATCAAATTAAGACATTGGCAAATAAAAATATGAGTACGATATTTATAGTCAAAATTTGCATGCATCATCTGGTCATGCGATACACTGATTACCAAATTTAATTAACACGTTTTTAAAATATAGGCTTTATCATGTCTGCTACCACCTCTACTATTAACGTTCGAGGATATTTATCTGCACGTAACTATATCCCGTACACAAAATACTTTGAGCTTTGCTCATATGAAAACTGGTCTCTCCATCAATACATCTTACTTATAATTGATAATTATAAGTTCGCTGAAAAAGATACAGCACATTCCTCATTTTTTGGTACTCTGCAAAATATTATAAATAATTTGTGTATATCGCAAGAAATTCGGGTTATTGCTTAAAAACTCATAATCAATAAAAAGGTAGGCATAATAAATATAATTAATAAGATTTGATGGAGCCTTGTAGCCAGGTGCTTGTACCTATTGGGATGCCTAGTAGGAACTATGCAAGTGCTGAAATGGATGCATTTGTTGGGATGCCTGGCAAACATCATGGAATTTATTGATATAAATTTTTAGTAAAAATTTGTTGATTCTGAAGCTATTTACCTTTCTTTACATTAAGTGGGCATTTGTCAATGAAGTAGAATATTCTCCAACATTTCCAGAAAAGAAGAAAAGATACTTTTGTCTTCTGGTAGATAAAAATATCATCATGCCCTGGAAAATGTATAAGAAGATAGCATTTATTGCAAAAATCCAATTCTAGAAAATGAAAATTTCTTGCCAGTTCTTACACAGATGTCCACTTGATAAAAATTTATCTATTGATATATTCCTGCACCCACCATCTGATCTTATTTTTGCATTATTGTGTTTACTGGAAAATATTTCTCATCTGGTTTTGCTTTTTATAGGCCGATATAAAAAAAGTAAATGGTTTGTGGACACCATCAAATCACCATCATCACCATCAGTAGAATTACCATCATCATTATCACCAACATTACCATCTCCATCACCTATACATGATTATTGTGATAACAATAACAATAATCATGAAGACAACAATAATAATGGCAATGATGATAATAGTGGTAATAATAATATCAATAATAGCAATGATAACAGAATTGTTAGTGGTTCTATTCAACATGAAAAAAGAGTAGTACCTATCTCCTTGGAATAAAAAATGGGTTAATTATGATAATGATGAAAATGATGATAATAATAATAGTGACAATAATAATAATGAAAATAATAACAATAATGGTAATAATGGTGATAGTAATAATGATGAAAATAATAATAACAACAATGACACAGGTCAAATACAAAAGATATTCCATACTGAAAAAGAATTCCAATTTTAGCTGATTTATAATATAGGATACAATAGGATAGTTGATTGTTACTGATTTAATAGTTCTTCAGGTACTATTACAGATAACAACAAACAACTTTGAAAAAGTTCAAAAGAAAATAGTAGTACTTCCTCAGATGCTATTACAGAAGGTTCAGACCTTCCAGCTCTATAATGTAGTAATAAAAAGAGGAAAAAAGTTGACTATAATATAAAATTCCTAAGGTTACTGGATGAAATCTATTTGAAAAGGTAAAACCCTTACTTATAACAGTTAAGACTATTGGCAAAATATTTTGTTATTGATGAAACCTTATTATTTGAAGAAATCTCAAAATTATATTTAAGTTTTAAAAAAAAATTATATAATGGATATCAATTTTAGGGAGATATGTAATTTTTAAAAAAATATAAAAATACATGTTTATAAATCTTTTAATTTTAATAATTTTTTGAGCCAATTCTATAGATCTAGATGAGAAAAAATAGTAATTATAAAGGTTTTTATATTGTTTGATTTACATATTTATTAACAATGTTGCTAGAACACTAACTACTGTTAACCCTGTTCCTCTATTTTTATATATATTCTTAGTATAACTTATTTTATTATTATTTTATTATTATATTAGTATTTCGTATATATATTATTTTATCTATTTTTAGTTTAGTATATTTATATTCTTGTATCATATTTCAATTATCAGTATTTATTATTTATGTAATTTAAGTAACAGAGGTAAAATATCTTTGATATGTAACATTATGTGATGCAAGGTAAAATATCTCTGGTAGCTACTGGTGAAATACCTAGGTAAAATACCTCCATCATTAATAATCATATGGGAATGTCATGGAAACTTTTGGAGTTTTCTTGAAATTAGTAATTATAGTTTGCGATATGATCATAATTTTATATAAATAGTAGCTGTTTCTGCTCCTCTTGAAGGAACAGTTAATATAGAATTGAATATTCTAATAATTCAAAATAAAAACATTATTTATAAACTGATATCTTCCTTGATGAATCATACAGTTTATATTGTAACTTTTTTAGTGAAAACTCTCTTGTTAATTGTTTTGTTTTGTGATTTTGGCAATTCTTGTTATTATTACTCTCTTCTTGATAATAAAAGTAATTGTTGATTAATAATATCCTGCTTTGTGACCTTGGTATTATAGTTATTTAAAAATTAACTCTGCTTTGTGATCTAGGTTAAGTTATTAAGTTCTTTGTGAATTTGTTTAGTTTCTTGATAAAACTTTGTTGTCTTCGTGACTTGTAATAATGGTTAGTTAGTAAATCCCTACAAAACCTCACACCCTTAGTTTCTTTCAACCAAGTCCACATTATCCAAATCCTTCTTATCATTACTTTATTAACAGTAATACCTGTCCAGCTGTAGTTAATTGTTATAATGTTTAAAATCTATAAATACAATTTCCACTACCAGTTACTTAGTTTTCTTTAATTTGTTTAGAAGGTAAACCAAGGTTAATACTACCTAGACTGAATTGAGTTTTATGTTGAGCATTCAATAAATCTTGTTTTAATTTAAAAGTTAAAGTCTGAACAATGCATTTGCATTTTTGTTTTCTTTTCTGGATCTGTATTTAATTTCAAAATTGTAAGGTTGTAATCTAAAAATTCATTAAACACAATATCTTTTTATAGGACTAGTATATAATCAGATTAAAGCAAAGTAATCAGTAACAATCACAAATGATTTTATACCTAAATAATGGTGAAAATGTTCAACTGCCCAAATAATAACTAAACATTTCAATTTGGTTACAATGTAATTCTTTTGCACTCCTTGTAAGGTTTTACTCATATAAGCAATTACTTGTTCTAAATTTTTATTATTTATTTGCATAAGGACTGTACCAAGTTCTTTAGAAGATCTATCTGTTAATAAATAAAAAGGTTTTTCAAAGTCTGGATATACAAGATAAGAGAAGTAGTTAACTTTTCTTTAAGAGTATCAAAGGTTTGTTTATATTCTTTTTTTCCATTTAAAATGTACTTCTTTTTATATTAATTGATATAAAGATCATACTATTTTAGAAAAGTTATAAATGAATTTTTTATAGTATAAAGCTAATCCTAAAAAGTTTCAGACTTTTGTCATATCCTTAGGTTAAGGGAAATATTGTACTTTTTCAATTTTTGCTAGATCTGTAATAATATTTTGGTCACTGACAATATAATCTAAAAATTCAATTTGTTTTTTTAAAAAGTAACATTTATCAAAGTCTAATTTAAAACCAGTGATATATAATTATTTTAATATTTCTTTTAATTTTTTCAAATGTTTTAGAGTAAATATTAATATTATCCAAATAAACAATAATACCTTTACAGTCATAGGAAATGTCACAAAATTAATGGACAGATTTTTTTTACTATAATATCGTAATATAAATTATTGGTACAATATAGTTTCTAAGTTTATAATCCATATATAAAATTTAAAATCTGTTGAAATTAATTTAATTGATTAAAATTGTCAATTTTTAAATTATAATTTTAACCAAAATCTTTTATAACTTTGGCCAAATTCATAATTCTGGTTCAAATTTAGTTAAAATTGAAAAATTCAAATTTAATTATTACTGATTTTCCTTTATAACATGTTTCATAAATTAAGTGATACAATACATAGAGTCTAAAAAAAGATTACCCAAGTATTATTTAAACAAGTGTTTTATGTTTTTTTTCAATTAATCAAAAGTCCAAAGTTATTGTATTTTCAATAACATTAAATTTTGACAATAACATATATACACTAATGTCTCAAGAAATTAATCAAGAAAACACTAGTAAAGATATAAGAGACAATAAAAACGAAGTGAAAAATTAAGTAAATAGTGAAATAAATAATGAAATTTATTTTTTTAAAATTTTTTTTATAAATCAGAAAATAAATTAGATGAAAACCAAATTATTTTTAATTTTAACAATGAATTAAGTGAACTTTTTACTCAAATTATTAGTGAAAATGAAGAAAATAATGATATAGAATTATGTACAAGTGAATATAATAATGATATTGAAACAGAGTTAAAATTAGACAACAATAATAATGAACAAAACTTTGATTATATATGTGATAAAGAAATTAATGAATTTATATCAGATAATAAAGAATTAATTAATAAAGAAAAAAAATCTAACGTGCAAACATCTATTTTACAAGTAACACCTTGTGTAATTATTGATTATATTCAAGATACAATTAAAAGATATGGAGCAACATATAAACTTAGAAAATTACGAAATTTATATGGAACATAGCAAATTGATCGAGATACAGTTAAACAAGTTAGAGATTATTCTAAGTTAGAGGTTTGTAATTCACATTTTTTATTTGATCAAAATCAAATTCATAATCATAAAGACAAAAAATTAAAAAATTTTAATGATGCAATAATTCAATATCGAAAATATATAGGGTGTGAAAAATATATAAATTTTTTAGCTATGGAGAAGGATGCAGTAATTATTCTTGATTTGTTAATAAACGAAATATACAAGTACCTTGTAATAGTTAGTATATTGTAATGTATTAAAATAATCTTCTATAGATTCTTTAATACTTTGTAAATGTGTTTATAATTAAATTAAACAATCAAGATGTATCTGTTGTGTTTGTTATATACGTGTTGCCCAAATCCCAAATCATTTGGGATTTGGAATGCCAAAATCCCAAATTACTAGTATTTGGGATTT
>CAJVPK010000039.1:0-86373 GCA_910592015.1 Diversispora eburnea | reverse complement strand
TCTTTATTATTATTAAATAAAATAAATTAAACATTAAATCTTTTATTCAATGGAATTATTGAAACATAATTTTTCTTATTTATACTTTCTACTCGATAATCTATCTTAATAGTTCAACCATATATTCTATGCACTACAATAATCAAATCTATACCTTCCTTATAATATTCTTCTTTCTACAACTCTGTATTTGATACTTCGGGTGTCATAAATTTATGCTTAAATCGAATACTAAAGGAAGACGTATTTTTGTACCATTTGACATAGGCTAAAAAATATGTTCTTGATCTATTCGAAAGGGTAAGTGTATATTCAAAGTAATATTATATTTCTTCAGGATAAATATCACTTGTTTCATCTTTAAAGACCTTCCATTTTACTAAGATTACTGTATTATTTTCATATCAGCTTGTAATTTTAAACCCAAATATTTTATTTCTTATTATTAACCTTACATGTTGATTCATAATCACTTCCATACATATCTTTACATCTTTTTTTTTAAATTATATAATATTGCATATCACCTACATAATCTTTTTTAAACTTCTACTGGAATACTTACCTTTTTATATGTAGGTACTAATATATGTTCTGATATATGTTCAGTATCATAGATCTTATTGAATGTATTATATCTTAAGGAGATAAAATACTATAACTCTTTTCTATTAAATTCATTAGTTACAACTAAATTGCTAATAGCTTTCTTTGGTACAAGAAATTGAAGAAACTTCTCCAAGAGATTAGATATCTATTGACAAGAAAGATGATAATTCACAAGCAAATTTTTAAGGACTATTTTTATAAATTCAAGTTTAATCTGCTAATTACTATTGGGATATGAACCTATAATAAGATTTGTATTAAATTTTTATTTATTATAATTTGCATGTCTGATATGTGTTATTTATTTATATATCTATTTAATCTCTTATATAGAAATAACTAAAAGCTATAAATAGAACTATAATTTCATATGCATTCAGAAATATGTATTGATAAATAAATATTATTTGTAATATATTTAGGTCTATAAGTTCTTTTTATTTTTATTGACATATTTCTTAATCTTTCTTGAGCTTCTTGCAAATTGTCTTCAGTAACAAATCTAGTAATCAATAAGTTATATGCCCAAACAAAATATCTCAAAATCTTTCTATCATTATCATCTAATATGTCCCATAGAATTGTTGTTATATAAATCATAATGAAAGTTTTCCATTGATCAGTGGTGAGTTTTAAAAATTCTTCTCTAATAGTGATCTTTAGAGGGATTCAACTAATATCAAATAGAAGTTGAATGTTATTCATCCTCCTTTATGTTATACGAAGTTGCTCAGAATTTAATTTATTCACTTTAATAAATATAGAATAAATAATTCATTTTGTAATTCCAAAAAACAAGTAGTGTATAGGATCTACTGCTACAAATCTCATTGGATTCATGTAAGGAAGACAAAGTAATTCAGATCATTGTACTCTATGTTCTTTGAAATGAGTTTCCCTTGTTCCTCTGGTGATATATTTAAATTATTTTTAAACATATTGTTTATGTTCTTGGAGGTCTTCAGATTCTTTAATCCATTGTTCATAATCATCCATACCACTATAATAAGTTTTTTAAAACTTCTCACTATATTAACTTTTTTTTGGACATCTGTGACATTTCATTATTGTAGATCTGTGTCCAAATAATTTTCTTGTAACCAGAATATCAAAAGAACCTACAATTATTGTAACTTTTATATTGAGCCCATCTTTATTTTCATATGTTTTGAGAATTCTCCATCCCTCCCATAATTCCTTAAGTTCATCAACTATTGAGAATAGGTAATGATTAATTTGATTCTTATTGGCTTCCTTGAGTCCTGATAGAAAGCTTAAATAAATAATATTTTTGAGTTTATTTCTTTCTGCCTTTGGAAGATTGTATATTGAAACATAAATAGTACCAGTGCTATGTTGTGTGTATTTAAAGGGTTGGAACCAGTTTAAATTCATTAATAATTCTAAATTCATAGTAGCAGTTTCTGAACTAAAAAATTTGCTACCATCGAAAGGAAATGTATTTTATATTTTTCTATCATATATATCAGTATAAATATTATTATCATAATTTCTTGTACCTGATTGATCTAGCATTTTTTCAAAGCCAGATCTCTGATACATGATACTTAATTGTTACTTAATTGAGAATTTAGAATATAGCATTCAAGAAATAGCTACTATTTTTTTCATATTTCTTTTGAGAGAGGAGAGTTTATTATCACATAAATTCTTGTGGAAAGGTATAGGATTATTAGGATATTCTTTATAATTGCAATGCATAATCGCCAACTTATTATTTCTTTATGATTATATACAATCTTAGAATTATATAATTTATGACAGTTTGTACAAACTGCTATCCTTAATTTTGGTTGAAAAATTCCTAACTTCTTTTTTGCTATAAATAAAGAAGCAGAAAATTCACAAAACTTAGAATCATCAATCATCATAAGCATATTGTTTAAAAACTTAATTAAGGCCTCCAAGGCCATATCAGGTATCTGGTACCTTTGTTGAAATTTAAATAACTACAAAAGTATTTCTACATCTAATTTATCTTCTAATTCTGCTCTTTTATAGCTTTTGCTATCACTTTTCAGCTCAGGTGCAGCAAATAAGTTATTGTCATCTTCAGGTGCTTCATTATCTGTGTCCATATACTCTACTTGATTATCATCATCATCATCTTCTTGGTTATCAATCAATTCATTATCATTATGTTGTTCTTCTAAGTCATCAATTAATTCATAATTTTCTTCATCTCCTATATCAAACAAAAGTTCATCATCATACATGAAAGAAATCTGATTATTGGATTAAATTTTATTTAAGATTTTCTAAGTTCCTATTATAGAGGTTCCGCACTGTATCAGAAAATTTTTTCTTAAGCAGGTGATTATTCGAAAGATGTGACACTAGGTGATAAATACGATGCCCCTGACCTGAAATTTTAGTGAAACATCATGTGGGGTAGGTGATACTGGGGAAGATAATTTATAAACGAACCAAAATTTTTGAGCTTAAAATTTTTTTTTTGTGCAATACAAGTATGGCTACAGAAGTTGTAGATCGAGTTGAGATTAAAACTGAAAGCGTTACAAGGTAATAGAATTATAGGTTTTACATCAAATGATATAAAATACTTGAATCCTCAAGTTTTTGCTTTTCTTTGCTTCTTAGCCAACCAGTTGTTACTTCAAGCACCTCCCCTACCACGAAAAGAACAAGCCGTAATGATAAAAGACGAGCTAGCAATGAGTTATCACGGCAGAACACCGAAGAGGTTAGCAAAAATAGTATTAACTTTTCCGATTCACTTTTTTTTTTCTTCCCAGATTATTCAATTTACTACACATGTATGATTCTCTAACCATATCATGATTTACTTGTTATAGACTAAAAGACCACGGTTAGACATAAAAGATGCTGAAGTGAAAAAACGAGGGCAAAGGATCTTTGGAGTTCTTTTAGGCACTTTGACGAAATTCAAAAATGATATTCAAAATAAAACAGAAGCTGTATGTTTGTTTGTTTGTTTGTTTGTTTGTTTGTTCATTACTAGTGAAGGATTAATTACATGTAATCAATGATTCTGTGATTCTATGATGTCGACTTTTAATTAAAATAGTTTTCTATTATAATAATTAGGATATTAAACGTGAACAAATTGTTCAAAAAACTCAAGACAAATTAAAGAAGGAACATGAAGAATTAGTAAATAAGATGAAAAAAGAAGAAGAGGAGCGAAAGGAAAAAATTGCCAAAGAAAAGAAAGAAGCAGAAGAAAAAAGACTTAAAGAATTGGTTTGTTTTCTTTAAACGTATTAATTTTAATATTTCAATATTTTTAATATCCAAGACTGAAATTTTTTATACTTGACTAATTAATAAAAATCAATTAATCAGCAAGAATGTTGGACAGCGCAAAAAAAGAATCTGGCGAATTTCCTCCGTACAAATACGGAACCTTCACTTTATTATCTTCCTGCTAGAGTTTCCCAACCAATGGTTGAAACAATAGCAAGACAGAAACGTCAACTGGTGTTAGAATCAACTTCCTCTATATCCCGTGATGAGAATAATAATATTAATATTAATATAGTTAAAGAGGAAATAACAGATAACGCTGAAGACATTGAGATGTCCGATCAAAATGATAAAAAAGTAACATCATCAGAAAATATTAAGATGGAAACTGATCAGCCAGAAATAAAGAATGAAAAATCATTAGAGGAGAACAATAACAAAGATGATCAAACGCAATCATCAGTATTAAGCAATAATAATGATAATAATAATAATAATAATAATAATAATAATAATAATAATAATAATAATGAATCCCAAGAAGAAGAAGAACCAGCCATAGCAGCAACTGAAGAATCAGTTGTAAAAGATGAAGCAGCTACTGACAGTAAGGATGATCCCGTGGAATATTAAATGCTTTTAATAGGTCTGTATACTCCAATTTATGTTTGTATAGTCATTTTCAACTTTTTTATTTTTTATTTTTATTTTTATTTTTTTTTTTGCTTTCAATTCTTCTTTCTTTATTGTTGATGTCGGGGAAATGCGACCAATATAATAATAAAAGTAATTACTGGTAAAAATTTTGTAGCAATTTTCACATAACCCAAGAATTGGGATTTTCCCAGCAGTAATTGTGTATATAACACACACACACACATTTATATATATATATACAGTTTATATATATAATACAAGAGTATACACATTATATATATATTGTATATTATTTTTGTACTTTCGATTTAATAGAAAATAAATTTTTTTGTGATATACAAATTCTCTAAATGTTCTCATTTTTTTTTTTTAAAATATATACCATATTAAGTTAGAACTTGTTAATCAGTCTTTATTTTTTAGTGTTACATTTGAAATTCACGAGCTTTAAACAATTTATTAAATATTTATAATATAATAAAATATTAGAATGTTGTTATTTGTAAGACGAAATAAATATATGGGACATTTTTACCCTCACTCGATTACATTTTTGTCTCCTCCTTTATTTCATATAAAGGTTTTCAATACGAACTAAGCCCCCGTTTTTTTACGCCCAATTCTAGAGGCTTAGCTATAAATATAGACCTATTACATATACTTTTTAAGATGACGACTGAGGAAAAATCGCCAAATTTAATTCAAACGAATGATACAGCTGATACAACTGATGCAACTGATGCGACTTCGAATAGTATTAAAGAAATTATCCATGAAGAGCACACACCCAATGTCGGGATCGATAGTTTGACGACGGGTTTGGATACAAAAGATACAAAAATCACTTCTGACTTCTCTCACCCCATGTCAACAAATTCAGTAAATCCAATAATAAATCAATTTCTATCAAATAAAATTATGAAATCAATTTTTGGAACTTCAACTGAAAAGAATGTTTGTGAAAATGTTAAAACATTCTTTTTGTCAACTCCGATGCTTATTTTTGTCATATATTTATTTATATACCTTGTTTGGAGTTATGTTCAAAAATCACATTTGATTCTAATTGGAATTGGGTGTGTACTTGGAAATGCATTTAAAATCGGATTAAATTCGATACAAAATAATGTGGTTGTGGTACAAGAATCATCTTTATTTCGAAATAATCAAAATTTATTTCAGGTAGCGTTTTTGTTTGTTTTTTTTTTTTTCAATTAAAAAAATAAAAAAATAATGAGTTTAATTATAAATAAATTATAAATAAATAATGAATATATTTAATTAATAAAAATCAATAACAGGAGGGAAAATCAGTAAAATCAGATGAACTTGAAATTAATGAACTTAATATTACACCACGTATTAATGAATCGTTAAATAAAGTCTATAGTTATATAATTCGGGATATAGTTGATTATTATTATGATCCGATAAATCCCAATCAAGATCCTGAATTATCAACTCAAGTACGTAATTCTATGAATGCTATGACAATAAATTTGTCTGAATATCTTCGAAATTCAGATCAAATTGAAGTAGGAAAAATTTCTTGTGTTGCAATAGCAGAAAATTTTATTGTACACTTGGTATGTATTTATTTATAAAATAACTTTCTTTCGAGGTAAGATCGAATATATCTGAATATTTATTATATTTCATTTCTAATAAAAAATATTCTTCTATCTTTTTTTTTTCATTTATTTTTTTTTTCATTCATTCATTTTATTTATTATTTAAAAAAAAAATTCAAAAGCGGGAATTTCGACAATTTATTGCATCAAATAAATCATTAGATGTTTATTGTAAGGAAAATAAATCATCAGTTTTTGCTCAAACCACCAATAGGAAATTACAAGCTTCAGTTCTTCGTTCTTTGTCACGGTTAATGTTTACACGTCTTTTTCCATCAAATGAATCTCGTAGTCGTATTTTAATGGCATTTATTTCTGAATTATGGGCTACACAAGTTTTTGAGAAAGTTCTTGATACTATATGTGACCCGGATTGGATTAATTGGACAATTGTTGATTATTTGACTGATGATAATAATAATCCGGATGAAATTCATGACACTACCTTATTTCAACAATTGGCCACCTCTATAGATGAGGAAGTGGCTGGTTTGGCAGAAAGATTAAAACAACCTTCAACTTCTTCAACTCAATCAAATTCACTTTTCAATTTTAAACCTGAAGAAATAAATGAATTAAATATATCAATTGGTTCTTCTTCAGAAATTTATTCGGTACCATTTTCACCGAATAGTCTTTTCTCTCGTTCAGCCAATTCAATCAATTTACGAATTATCCTTGATCGACAATCCGAAATGTTTGCCGAATTTATGGCTTTTCTTGAGGAATATAATGCTGATAATTTATTACGATTTTGGCTTCAAGCTGATTCATTCAGAAAAATTGCATCCAATGAATTGAACATAAAGTTAATTCAAGAAGATGCTTTGGGAATTTTTAAAGCATATTTTGGTGAAGCTGCGACATGTCCTGTAAAAGTTGTAGAAGAAAATATTGTTAAACAGTGTGCTCGAGAGATTGCAAAGGCACCAACTTGTAATTGTTTTATTACCATGCAAGAATATGTTTTCGGTGTGTTACAAAATGAATATTTTGATGATTTTGTTAAAAGGATGAAAGAACAAGGAGAAGATATGAGTTTTATGATAAATGATGAAATTAGAAAAGACGAAGAAATAGAACATCATTCTGAAGTAGAATCAATTTTATCATCACAGTCTGAAGAGATTAAAGAGGTTAAAGAGGTTAGAGAGGTTAGAGAGGTTAAAGCAAACAATTTATTGAAGGATGATAATTATAATTCTCTGAACAATTCTATTAATGACTCTAATTTGAATAAATCGGCATCAACATTTTTAGAAAATTCTGAAAACCAAGTATCACATAAGATGGAAACCCTACATGAAATCTCAGAGAATATAGTCAAAGAAAATCTAGTAACAGAAACTTCAGAAAATTTTATTAGCACTACTGTAGAAGAAGAAAACCCAAGAACAGAAAATTCTATTTACACAGCTGTAGAAGGAGAAGGAATAGAAAGTCTTGTTGCGATGGCTATGGAAGAAAATTCTATTGAAAATTTTGTTGAAAATTCTGATTATGTAGCTTTAGATTACGCAATTGTAGAACATGAGAGTGATTTGGAATCTTTATTCGAACGTCCATTAATGGATCTAAATGGGGTTCGAATAAAGATGAATGATGTATCGGAGTCTTCCCCTAATAAATATATTTATTCACCCAAATCACTCGAATATATGATTCAAGTTGAACAACCCGGTTCAACCGGATGGATTATGACTCGAAAATTTTCTGATTTTGAAACCATGCACTCCGCTCTAGTAAAAGCTTTTCCAAAAGCTGAGAAAGTAACCATGCCTCGACTTATGTTAAAGAGGAATCAAGAGGCTTGTAAAGCTTTGGAAAGATATCTGAACATATTGTTAAGTGATGCTACCTTATGTGAAAGTGAACCACTTCAAAAATTTATGAAAATAGATGGACTTGAAACTGAGAAAATGGCAAAACCCAAAAGTACAAAAAGTACAAAAAGTACAAAAAGTAAAGCACTTTCAATTCTGTCAATACCAAAATCTATGTCAATGGTAAATCTTGTAGGGGTAGTGTCAGGTTCAATTTCGAATGATGAGAATAAAAACCAACGTGAACAATTACCAACGCAACCTAGTTCCGTTGAATCATCTAAAAAATCATCTCCTAATTCTAAAAGATCTTCGAATAGTTCTATTCAAAAAAAATTGTCTTTAGAAATACTTCCTGCAACTTCTGACGAAACGATTAAGAATTCAACGTTGACAAATGAAGATATAACCCGACCAAGCGTTGAAAGTGTAATTTCTACATCCTGGGAATCAAGCCGAACCGTAACACCTACGATAGTACCTAATGAATGTGATACTACTCCAATAGGTATTACTACTTCAATAGGTATTACTGATACATTAGTAACTGAAAGACCGACATTAGAAAAATTAGAAATGTCATATAATCTCCCTCCTGTACCTTCTTTTAACGCCTCATCATCAGCTTCAGGGGTTACAGTTATAGACCAAACTCCGACTCCATTAAAAAGACATTCGCGACCACAAAAACAGTTGACCAGTGACGATACTAATCTTTTAATTGATCTACTTTTTGCTATTGTCGAAGAAATATTTGATTTATCGGAAAAATCACAATGGCATCTACGAAAAACCGTCCTTTCTGTATTACGTCAAGTTGTAAGGAGGTCATATACCGAGGCAATCAAAAGTTCATTTCTGATGACCATTGATTCCTTTTATACTGAAGATTATTGTGTATCAATGATAGATAATTTGACAAATTCATTTTGGCCTAATGGAGAATGGTCAGATGTTATTCAAGAAAGAACAGAAGAAGATAAATTGAAGACTAAAGAGGATGCCAAAAAATTACTTTTACAAAAAGCTGTACCTGATTCATTGAAACAAGTTATGGGATATGAAAATTCACGACTTATGGTTGGAAGATTGGTGGATGATTTCTTGGCCGAGAAAGAAGTAGTGAGAGGAATGGGAATTAATATATTAGATAGAGTGTTGAAACTTGTGATTCCCGAATAATTTGAGACAAAATTTTCAATATTTGTAGATATATATATATTATTTATGATTATTATTTGGTTATTTTATAATATATTATTATTATTATTATTATTATTAATTATTATTAGAAATTATTAAAAAATAATTAAAATTATTATTTAAAAATTCTTACTTTTAATGGAATTGAAATATTTTTTTCTATATTTTGAATAATTTAGTTTAATCTTGGTTGAAATTATATTAATTATTAAATTTTTTTTTAGTCTTTTAATTTTGTTCAGAAAAATTTTTTAAACATAATAATTGTACAAATATAATTATATAAACATACATATATTAGGATAAACAAATTAATGTGATAATTTCGAAAAATTTAAAATATCAAAGATCTATGAATGCTTTTTATTTATCTGTACAATATTATTATATTAAACATCTACGGAAATACAATACTAATGGATTAAAACTATTTATAAAACTATTTAAAGTCACTATCAAAAGAATTTTATTCGTTGAATACAAATTTATTAGGCGAAGGCAAATTATACCATCGAGTAATAAAAATACAATTCACCTAAACATTATTTTAAAGATGTCAAAAATGATTAACATTTATTTTTTATTTTCAATAACCACCAGAGGGATCGATCGAACCTTTTCCTCTAAATAAAATTAATTAGAAAAATTCATTTTAGATTAATGTTAAAAAATATATAAAAAATATATATATAATATATAATAAAATTAGAACTAACCCCATGCAATTAGTTTTCCTGATCCATTGCCGGTCGCGACAAAATTGATATTTGGATGAAACGCATTAACGGCTGCCAAAACAAATAAATTTAAATATCACAATTAAAACAATTAAAAACAAAACAAAGCGTGTTCAATATAAAAAGTAAATTTGCTTTATTACCTGGTATAGCAGTCAAATTCTCGTCACGCAGATTCCAAATCAATTCACCGTTCACACCAGATATTACATCAGCGGACCTTTTCATATTGCCAATAATAAAATGAGGATGCAAATTTGGGTTCGGATTCCATGTGGCTCGAAACATTGTTACCCATCTTGGTAAATGATCAGAGTTAACAATTAAGAATTAATAATTAAATTAAATTAGAAAAATATAATTTATATATATATATTCACCTTCCCGTTCTATTATCATGTGGAACAATTACACGTGTTTTCAATTTCATTTCATTATTAAAGTCGAATACTCTCACCATATTATCAAAGCATGTTGTAACAATTTGATCACCATTAGGACTCCAAAATGCGCTCGTAACTGAATTACTAAAAACAAATTCTTGAATATGCGTTTGATCGTCTGGTTTGTTTGGATTTAAATTACGAATATCCCAAAGTCGCATTGATCTATCCAATGAACTGGTGACAAGAAAATTCGGGTGGATTGGATTAATGGATATATTTCCAATCTTTTGATCATGAAGAAAATGCTCCTCGAATGTTTTAACAGGTTCGCGAAGATCTTTTATACCAAACTTTCCATCAATTGTTGAAAAGTATATTACGTTTCCATTAGGATTAAAATCCATGCTTGTTAACATATCTTCGTCTGTTGATACAAATGCTTCCATAAATTTTGCCGAGTTAAGGTCAAAATAACGAATTGATCCATCATAAGAACATGTAAAGAGTTGATTAGAATCAATAGGTGAATATTTGGTCACAAGTACAGATTTTGAATGAGGCTTGAACATATAAGTTCTTGGTTCAATATCACCATTCTCCAATTCGACATTTTCCTTAACATCCCAAAAACAAAGTGAACCAACTTTATCTCCTGCAGCCACTAATATTTTATCCTTTGAAGGATGAACAGCAAGAGAATAAATTCGTTCTGAAGATACTTTAACTGCAGGCCATCGTTGTCCAATAGATAATGAACGACACGCCCATCGAATTGATGTAAGTCCTTCTTTACCTCCAGCAACTGAACTATAATCAATATCTTCATTTTTAACTGTTTTAACTGTACTATCAAATTCTAACATTGATTTTGTTAAATCTGATAATATTCCAATAAAATGATTTGTATCATCAATGGACGTGGCTTTTGAACGTACAGAATTTAAATCAACATCTCCTTCTATTCTAACGAGTTTTTTTAATTCCTCTTCTTTAATTTTATTTCTTTCTTCGACTTCACGTTTAGCTTCAGGTCCATCCGGCTTGAGACCACGTATTCTCAAAGATTTACGTGTTGGAGTACTAGGTTCTTTCTTAGTTGGTTTTTTGAGTGGTTTGGGTTTCCGCCTGTACCGAGAACCAACAAGATCGGGAATAAGTTGTCTAAGAACTTCTTCGTTTCGACGTATATTTTCTTGTCGCTGTTTTTCACTTTATTATAAGAACGCGTTCGCGTCAAACATTATATATATATATATTTTTAAAAAAAAAGACGCGTCTCAAATATATGAATACGTGTTTGAAAATAGCTTACTATTCATTGAGTGTCGAGTTACCATCCATTTTTTTTATATAATTATTTTAATTATTTTCAAATTATTCGCCCACGAACTTTTGATAAAAGTTAAAATATTAGTAATAATCGATCAGTAGATCAATGACAAATCTGAAAAATTCCTAAAATAATAATTGTGCTACGATATGTAGTGCACCTGTATTCTTGTATGTGGTCGAGATACTTCAGCGTGACCTGACATGCCCGCGCAATTTCAGCGTATTATCTCATCGTGACCACATGTGCCTATTATCTATTTCTAAAACAGCGTTTTTTCTAATATACGATCTGCGTAATCGAGGCATTTTAACAATGGAGATGCTTTTGTTATGATCACGAGAATAAAAATTACGAGCAAAAAAATAGATCATATATGTTGAACGACATTTGATTTGTAATAATAGATGAATTGATTATTCGATTGACATATTGAGTAGTAAATGCCTTGTTGGGGGGGGTCAAGACTTTATAAATCGATATTATTTTATTTTTATGTATATAATTTGAACATATATTAATTTTGATTTTGATTTTGATTTTGATTTTTCACATGTATCAGTATTAATCTTATCCTTAAAATATATGATCGAAAAAAAAAAAATACAATAAATTTAATTCTTGAGTATGAACTAAATGCGGATTACCATACCATACCTCAATAAGAACAATCGTAGAGAACTTTTTTTTTTTTTTTGAATTGCTTTCTAAAATTTCTAAAATCTTCAATTTTTTGTTAAAACAGTTTTACATGACATGTTGCATGAGTTGTTTACCTTGTACCTCTCTCTAATAAAACAAAATCATACTGTTCCTAAATCTGGACGGTGAAAACATTAGATATGACTTCGCGACATAGAATTTTTCATGCTTATTTAAGTAAAGTGGCCATGATTTGTTTCTATAATTAAAATTAACAAACCTTTATTGCACATCCATAGCATTGAAATACAGAAATTTAAATATTCTGTATGTCTTCTCTATTGTGAGTGATTTTTTTAGCTTCTATAAGACCAAAAGGAAAAGATTTTATTGTTAACTATTTATATAATATGTGCCACGTGGTAAAAATGGTAACATGATGTCATTAATTAATTAGAATAAAATAAGGATCACCATTGATTTTTACTCATTTTTTTTTTTATCATTTGATTTAACAAAGTTAGCTCAAATTTAAATAAAGGATATCACTAATTGGATTTTATAAATTTTAAATAGTAATAACTTTTATCCAAGTTATAATGATCTTAAATATATTTTACGGAATAATCTTAAAATTGTGAAGTATTCTTTACTTCTGATATATGTATAAAGTATTATAATATATTTGAAATTATAAAAAAAAAAAAAAAAAAAAAAACAAAAACAAATTAAACTGGTTTCTGTATAATTTATAAGGAATTTATAGAAAGATCTGACTGTATGAAGATACGCACATCCTTTATTTTGCTTCATAAAAATAACCGACAAATAGTAATCACAGTAATGTGCTTTGTTTCGAAGGTAAACAGATCAAAAAATTTACTCCTACACATCCTACGAAATTTTTCTATCTGGTTGTTGCTCTATATTTAAAATTTTTTTTTTTATAATCATATGATTTACAATATATTTTTGGATAGATTTTATTTTATTTGTACACAACAATGATGAAAGAAATTTTTTACTCATGCTTTTTTTCCACATTCTAAAAATCATTCTTAAATCTTTTTTACGTAGATTGATTTAATCAAAAAAACCTTATAATTTTAATTGGGGCTTAAAATTATTACTAATTATTTCGTAAATCATTTAAATTACTTAACCAATTAATTGAATTTTCATGATTTTTGCTTGCACATTGATAAACATTTACGGAAATAAAGGATCAAAAAGTTCATTTATTAGATTTAAAATCGTACTAGTTTTTTATATGCGTGTAAATATCGTGTTCAATAACATGCTGTTATTGCTGTTATTGTAAATAAAGTAAATATTGTAATAATTGTAATAAATGAATAAATGAACACAAATTATCCAATTATCAAAAGTATCAATAAATGGAATGCAGGGGAGGGAAACTTTCAATAATAACATACTTCTTGATTAATATTGTTTATTATTATGATGATCACTCTGTGGTCTTGTGATTTCATTTATTTTTTATATTTTTTTCTTATCAGTTTCTCAAAAATCCACCCATTGATGATTAATCAGGTAAAGAATTATTAGTGTTCAATTTTGTGTTTAGTTTTTTTTTCTCATAAGCATTTACACACAATCACAACACATACAACAATTACAATTACATTTATTACTTACAAAACTCCAAGGCGTACCGCCGCTTCATTATCATTGATCAATTTGGGGGTTAGTTATTATTTGCATTTCAGCTAGCGACCAAAAATTTCTAATTTTTTTTTTTTTTTTTTTTTTTTTTTTTTTTTTTTTTTTTACTTTCACAACTATCAACAATTATCATTAAGTATCTGTATATTAGCTGCTCTTGGTCAAGTTTTGCCGGATTTTATGCATTTATTTATTTATTTACTGTTACCTCTGCCCGAGTTTGGTTAAGATTCGAAAAGGAATTGGCTTGAGGCAGTGTTTGTTCATCATACAACTAATATTTTGTGTGTGTTCCCGATGCTTCAACTTCTCATTCTCATAGTACACAACAAAAAAAAAAAATTTATAAATTAATAAGAAGAAAAAGGAAATAGGATAAAGAAGGAAGCAAAAAACGAGGTCCTCATTTCATACTCCGCTGTATATTTTTAATTCTTATATATATATATATTGATATATATATATATACATATAAATATAAATATAAATATTTGTATTTAATTATTTATATTTTATATTTTTATATATTGTGTAAAAATTGTCATTTATTTTATTTATATTTGTTATTTATCCATTTAATCTCCTTGAATTTTTTTTCTTCTCTTTCTTCTCTTTTTTTTCTTTCATATATTTCATATTTTTAATCATATTATTCAATAATAATATTTTTGTTTCATCGACCATTCCGGTTGTTTTCCCGCAAATTTTTTTATTAGATTTCAATTAATTGCGGTTTGGTTTGAAAAATCAATAATATTAATCAAATAATATCAAAATAATATCAAAATAATATCAATAATAATAACAATAATAACAATATTAATCTTTTTAGTATATCAAAAAAGGCTTTTTTTTTGCCTCAAACAAGTAACGAAACAAAATAATAATCTTTTTTTTTTTTAATTACATATAGACTTAATTTCGGGTTTATTTTTAGAATTTAAACCAATTTAAACAATTTAAAACTATTGGATATCAAATATCACTTTGTATAATATTAACGATCAATTATATCAATTATATAACGTTTTAGTTAATGGAGTATATATCATTAATAATCTAATATAATACGAGAGAAAAAAAAAGGAGGAAAGAAAGAAAAAAAGAGCTAGTTAGTGATTAATTTTGTGTTTGTATGGAAAAGGAAGAATCGCCCTTTTCTACTTTTTAACGAGTGTCATTATTTCTTATTTGTCGCTCTTTAAGTTCGACTTTATTCCCAAAAAGGAAACCTTGTATACTTTCTATGCGTATTGACAAAGCATTTTAGACATCGTGTCACAAAAATTTACTTATAACAAATAAAATCTTTCTACGTCACTCTCATACAATCTTTAAGGCAGGAAAAAGCGAGGGGTTTACTGCTTAACATATTTAAAAAAATATTAACGCTTACCACTTACTGTGGTTCTTGGATTATCCACCGTTCGAGCAATATTCAGTCATTCTCAATAAACGATTCACCCAAAGTTATCTGTTCAAGTATTTTTAATACAAGGTATGTAAGATGACAAATAATATATCCAATAGTCTGACCGATGAAAGCCGTCTCTTTTTTTTTTCTCACTAAATCTTTAAACACAGCCTACATTGGCAAAAAAAAAATAACTATCAATCTTTTGAACATAAATTCTTTTTCTATTTTATTTTTTCTTTTAACAATATTCCTTTTTTCTTTTTCCTTTACAATTAAAATGTAGGTTGAATAAATATACAAACTCAACCAACGTATACGTCTCATCAGGTACAATCCTCTCCAGATGCTGTTATTTAACAACAACGAACATAAATACAAGTCAGTTGAGAATAATAAAGAATCAAGAGTAGTTGAAGATGACAAGCGCGAGAACGGTGGTAAGTATTTTGTAATTAATAATTCCTTAATCTAGAATAAAAAGAAATTCATTACAAACTTATAAATAAAATTAAATTTATCGCAATAAATAAAAATAAAATCCATATATTAGCATATATAATATATAATAATATGTAGAAAGATTAAAAATACTCCCAAGTTATTGTTTTATAATATTTCACTTTCAACCTCACTTTATTGTAATTTAAAATTAGATTCATTCTTTTATTCTCTTATCAGAATTAAATTAAATTAAAGAGAGGTTGAAATGGAAATTACATTAGAACTTAAAATTATAAACTACAGATTTTTAAAACTTGAATATATATCTTCTCTCTCTGTCAATATTATTGCATGAGCAAAATTTAATCAAATCTTGTTATTTTATTCTCCTCCTCCTCCTTCAATTAGATAATTCCATAATCCGCACACATTCAAGGCCGCCAACGCCAGCAAAAAAATCCTCATCATCCATGTCGACGCGAACTCGACGTCATTCCTTTATATCGCCCGAAGAAAAACACTTTTCTTCAAAAGGCATATCTTATAACATGCATCCAACCAAAGTTAAAACCACTGCAGATGCTGCCGCTGTGCTGGCTGCTTCACTCGCACCTCTTGCACCACACCTGAACTACGATAAAAAATCACACCATCAACATTCTCATAAATATACATCAGATGAAAAATCTCCAAAATCCCCCAAAAGAACATTAAAGCGTAGTATTAGTTTTAACCATTCTAATCGTCCAGTTTCACCCCGTCCAATGAACATTGACGTCGCTGAAGTATTAGCTACTACTGTTTCTTTTCTCCGTGAAAATAATAGAAAACTCGATTGGGTTTCGGATGAATTTAGAAATGATGGATTTAGTAGTGATAATGACTCTTACCTTAGCGATGACAGTATTGATTCCTGTAGTAACCCCGACTCCTATAATTCTGAATCCAATAAAGAACTTGTAAGTGATCTTAAAAGTCTAAGTTTCGAATTGGAATCAGTTAAACGAAGATATAGGGAACAAATTAATGGTAAAGATCAATTGATCGAAGGATTTAAACATACCCTGAAACAATTTGAAATAGACAATAAAAGGAAGGATGAACAAATCGAAGAACAATTGAGGAGAATCGAAAAGGATAAAAGAAAACGAGACCAACTAGAGATGCAACTTGATGCTTCAAGGAGTGCTATAGCTGAACTTGCTGAACAACGACAACAATTGCTCGCCTCCATAGATGTTGATCAAGTCAAAACTCTTGAACGTGAACTTGAAAATAAGAATAAAACAATTAATGATCTTAACGATCAAATCGCTAGAAACACAAGGGATTTAGATGAGAAAGAAAAGTTACTTAATGAACAACTTCAAAATTATCGAACACTTGAGGTTCAATTGAAAGATAATCAAAATCAACTCGATATTTTATCGAAAAAAGAATTAGATGTTACCGAAAAGGATTCTCTTATCGAATCTCTTAATATACGTTTAGACACTTCTCAAAAGGTTATTGCCGAATTGAGAGAAAAGCACGCTCCACATGATCTTTTAAGGCAGCTCCGACAAAAAGATTACATAATCGATAATCTTACCCAACAAGTTGAGAGCGTTGACGCAGATATGAAAGATAGAGATGATGAGATCGAAGCGTTGACCATTTCATTAGAAACTCAAAAGAAAAAATCAGAGAAATTAAAGGAACAAAACTCTCAGATAGAACCATTAAAAAAAAGTGTCGAAGAATCCGAAGAACTTATTCTTGACATTCAACAACAACTTTCCCAAAAAGAAAGAACTCTTGCTGACTTAGAAAGAAGATATAAAGAAGCTTCACGTAACTCTTTAGATGGTATGGATAGACTTAGAGCTCAAGATCAAACTATTTCTAACCTTCGCCGCGATATATTGCAACTTAGGCAAGCATTAACTGCGCAAGCTGCTGAAGTTCGTGAAAAAGACAGACTTCTATCTTCTCTGAGAGATGAAACCGTTCATGTACGTTCCAACTATCAGGGTCTCATCAACGCCCTTAATGAGAAAGACCAGAGAATTACTCAATTTGAGCAACTTTTAGAGAATCTCAAAAAAGAAAAAACCGAAGTTAAAATCGAATCACCAGAAAAAGAATTAAAGACTGGTAGTAAGAGTGAAGTTCGATTAAACGCTTTACAAAAGGTCTTAAACAATAAAATTGAAACTTGCAAAGATTATGAAAAAAAGATTTTAAACTTTGAAAAAGAGATTGAAGGTTTAAAAAAGATGATCGATGAATCAACTACCTCTAATTCTGAAAAAGAAAATAAAATGACTAGACTTGTTAAAATGAACCGTCAACTCAAAGATGAAATTACAGAAATAAAACAAAAAATGGAGGCGAAAGAACAAGAGTTAATTACTATAAAATCCCGTATTCCCATGCCTACTTCTTCAAAATCTCCAGCATCTTCAGTAAGATCCCTAACCAAAACTCCTAAATCCCGAGTTTCTTCCATGTATAGCGTAAGTGGTGGTGAGAGCAGCAGTGATGAAACGGCGAATGGATCTCGTATACGTAGAAATCCCAGTTTAAGTGGATTGAGTTCAGCTTCAAACACCTCAACCAGAAGACTTTCAGATAGTACCCGTCCCATCTTAACAAGAACAAGATCTTCAGCTTCTACCACTTCATCTTCTTCGTCAATTCAAAGTGCACGAAGAAGTAACCTTTCAACACTTTCTAAAACAAGAACTTCTCCTTCTCAAAGCACTGTAGATGTCCTTAAAAAGAAGCGTGATTCTACCATTACCCCTAAAAAAGAACCGAGTCCTATTAATCGTTCCGCTGTCAACCAAAGAAAACGTGACATGGTAGTTTTAAATACTATGTTAAGTGGTGTCTCTCCCGATAGAAAAAACAAAACATCAACACTTTCAACCCAAAATAAGGTTAATGCTAAAAGCGGCGTAGCAAAAAAGAAACTGACCGATGTATCCAGTGATAGTGAACGTGAAGCTAAAAGTGGATTGACAAAAAAACCCTCCAACGATTTAACTACTATCATGGAGAAATTTTGTAAAAGTGATGATTCTACAGTAAAAGGTACCAGGTCAAAAGCTATCAAAGTTGCTAAACCCCCGACCTCGCCAGTAAAGACTAGAACTTCTTTGGTCAGACCTCTACCTTCAAAGAAACCACCAACTGTGTGAACAAAAAATTCACACTTCACAACCACCTAATTTTGAGATTAGATGCTTTATTTATACCTCTTTGTTAAAGAAGGTAGAGAAAAAAAAACCATTTTTGAGATACGATTAATTTTATTTTTATATATCTTTATTTATAACTATCTCATTTTGGTTGGTATTGGTTTCTGTCATGTTATATCTTGTCCATCTTTGCGTTCTAATTCCCATTTTTATATTATGTGGGTCTACTGGATAGACAAACACGGTCAGGATATAATTCTTTCGTTTAATTATAAACAATATATTAACCCAAATCTTTTCAAATTTCTTGTTTTTTCTCTAGTTGGGTTTTATTCTTTTATTCTTTGTTTTTTGTTATATTTTGCAAAAGCAGATGTTGAGGGAAAAAAACCGCAAAAAAAAGAGTAAAAACACGAAAAAAATCACAAAAAAAAACCACAAAAAAAAAAGATATCATTTTATTGGATCTTTAATATAATCAAAAAAAAAAACACTTGTGAGGGCTGTTGTACATAAAATATCAAAGTTTTATATTTCATTTTTTTTTATTTTGTTTAGTCTTGTGTTTTTTTTTTTTTTTTAATCTTATACTTTAGTTGGTTTTTTTAATACATTCACTACTCAAATTCTTTTAATCTTTATTATGCATCTCATTCTTCACCTCCCTCCCTTATTTCTTTCATTACTATTTTTATTTTCTTTTATGGTTTCAAATATATATAATATATACAAAAATTTTTCTTTTTTTCATAAATCATTATTATCAAAATAAAATATAACAAAAGAGAGAGAGAGGCAAGAGACAGAGAAAGCCAAAAAAAAAAGTTAAAACGAATAATTCAATTATTGCTTATTTTCAAATGTTAATTTTTAATTGAAATTGGTTTTCCTTAATATCGATTTTCGTATGTCACCTGCTAAACTATGTACCAATAAAATTTTAAAATTCTGGATTAGGATAATATCATTTAGGAGATAAATAGAATTAATTCTGCGTGCACCCATTTATTATTTTCTGAGTATAAAAAATAAAGTTATAATAATTATTAAATATATTCATTTAAAAATTTTAGGAAATGACTACTCAAAAAATTTTTGGAATGAAAATTGAAAGAAGTTTGGAATAAAACTTACTATTTTTTAGACCTCAATATTTATAAAACAATTATTCAGCGAGATGATTCATCTCTTACTCAACTTGAAAAGGATTTTTTATTTATTGAATTACAAAAAGTAGATGATCCACCCAGAATTGGTAATAATAAAGTAGAAAAACAACAATGTAACGATTGTCAAAATTGGCATCAAGCAATCCAATACTGTGATTTTGTATTCGTAAATGCTTAAAAAATGATTTTAAAAATTGAACATCTGAAAATAATGAAATTGACAAATTAATTCAAAAAAAAAAACCGTATCACCTGAAAGTATAATTGGATGGATTTGTTATAATCAATTTAAGAATATAAAATATCTTACAGAAGAAGGATATGCTACTATTTATACTACATTTTGGAAGTATGGGTACTATAATAAATGGAATCCTGATAAGATTAAAAGATTAAATAATTCAAATAGTAATAATGTGCATTGGTTTCAAGAAGTAAGTTAAATTATTATTATTATATTAATTTCTGTTTAATAATTATATATATTAATTGGATGTATATTTGTTAGGTGAAGTTTCACAATTTTAGTTATCTTGCCAAATGTTATGGACTTACCAAAGATCCATTTACTCAAGATTATATGTTAGTTTTATTATATTATGCTAAAGATTTAAGACACTTTTTAATAGATAATCATTACTCTCTTACTTGAATACAAAACTATAGAATTATTTATTAATTTAAAAATAGTTCATTCCAAAAATATAGTACATAGAGACTTAAATTCTGGAAATCTTTTATATTGTGCATATACCTTTGAATGGAGCATTAGTAATCTTGGATTTAGTGGACCAGTTGACAAGCTATTAAATAGCATTTATGGGAATCTCCCATATATTGCACCTGAAGTTCTCTGTGATCAAATTTATACAACTAAATGTGAGATATATATAGTATAGGTATATTAATGTGGAAGTTAGCAACTGGCAAAACTCCTTTTGGTAACCATGAACATGATTTAGATTTATTACTTGTCATAGTCAAAGGATATCAACCAAAAATAAATGAAGATATTCATATTTCACATGAATAAATAACTTTAATAAAACAATGTTGGAATGCTAATCTTGATAATAGACCTGATGCACATAAAATTATTAATAAAATAAAATTATTAATTAAGTCATTATATGAAGAAATGGATAAACAACAAAAATTAACTATTAAATCTAAAAGTTTAAAATCAAAAATCAAAAATATTTTCAAATCAACCTTAACAAAAAATAAAAATGATCATGAAATTACAAATGCTCAATTTATCAAAAACTCAAGCACAAAAAGTAAAATAAACAGAATTTAAACCAGTAAGGTACATACAGTACATATGATATTTCAATTCTACCTAGGAATTCCACTGATGGTAAATATATTCTGTTATTATTTTTTATTTTTTTTTTATAATTTTAATTATTTTTTTATTTTATAGAACACTATGGTAAATTAATTGTTATGTCTTAGTGAATTATTATTTATTTAATCAATACTAAAATAATATTATCATCAAATTTATATATTTAGCATTTGAATTCAAATTTGAAATTTCCAAAGGTAAAAAATTATTTTAACTTGTTAAATGAGGTTGGTTGATATTTTGTTTAAAAAGATTTAATTTATTATATTATTCTTTGTAACTATAGAATCAGAAAATTCATACAGTACACTGGTCGAATTATCAAAAATCGGTGACGATTCATGCCATAAAATCAGCTAAAATCGGCTGTCTGATTTGCAAATCGGCCATCCGATTTTTGGACGATTTTTGATAATAAAAAAGAAAAAATCGATAATTTTTACTTTTATTAGTAAAACATCAAAAGTGTTACTAAGTAAACTCATAGCTAAGAAAGAAATGCATCTACTGAAAAAATTTTAGTCCTAAAGATTGCAAATTAAAGGAAAGATGAACATTTAAATTTTGACTATCCGTTCAAAATCTAAATTCCTTAATTTGCGAGCTTTAGGTCTAAACGTTTTTCAGTAGGTGCACTTCTTTCTTAGCTATAGGTTTACTTAATAATGTTTTTACAATTTAGTTATAAAATTATATGTGGCTACGATCGCCGATTTTATATATAATTCAATATTATATACATATATATTATATATAAAATCGGTGATCGTAACCACATATAAAAGTTTTTAATTTTATAACTAAATTGCAAAAACATTACTAAGTGAACCTATAGCTAAGAAAGAAATGCACCTACTAAAAAAATTAGACCTAAAGCTTACAAATTAAGGGAAAGGTAGGCATTTAAATTTTGAACGGATATTCAAAATTCAAATGTCTATCTTTTCTTTAATTTGCGAGCTTTAGGTCTAAAATTTTTTCAGTAGGTGCTTTCCTTTCTTAGCTATGAGTTTACTTAATTCGTTTTTGATGTTTTACTAATAAAAAAAGTAAAAACGATCGATTTTTTTCTTTTTTACTATCAAAAAAATCCGATTTGCAAACCAGACAGCCGATTTTCAGGCGATACGCAAATCGTCAGCCGATTTTACGGCGCGAATCGCCAAAAATTTGCCGATTTTTGATCATTCGACCAATGGTAATTATGATAATTTATAATGTGTTAAATTTAATTCTTTTTTATCCTAGATAATCAAGAATATGGACTTGATGGTCCTTCAAATTCAGGTTCCCAATTTTTATTTTTATTATTCATAAAGATCTGGTATTTCATTTTCATCATTTTCAAGTTTCATTGTATATCTTATTATTTAAACATTTAAGTTATTATTTTTAAATTATAATAATTGTATATTTAAATTTTCAAAAATAATTATTGAAATAATTTCAGAATTTCAAATTAATATAATTAATATTAATATTTGAAATGTAATAAATTATTTTTACATCTAGTAAAAAGGTTAAATAAGTTAATTTTGAATTAAAACAATCCTTTATTTCCTATATAAATTGTTGTCATTAATCACTTTCTAAAGTTCAGATCAATGAAATAGTGTAATTGATAAATTGTTTTTCAAGCCAGATCATGTCTAACGAAATTAATTAAAAAGTTACACATTCAAGTGTTTATTTTGGAATTTTCGAAAACACATTTCGCATAAATTTAACTATACTTGTAACTGACACTACGAAGAGATCTAACCAAATATGAGTCCAAGCCATCACCACATGGCAAATCTCGTAGACTCCACGACCCCCTCAAAATCGACATCGATCTCAATACCAACATTTTAACGTTGACACACCAAAACTAAAGTTTACAAATTATTTGCCATTGGGATTCCATTATTTTATATTATTTGAATAATCAAGTAGAATGATGCACACCTTCGAATTAATGTGAAAAGGTATCAAAATGGTAGGGGTCTTGTGAAATCAAAGTTCTTTTCATCTTTCCTTCACAGTACTTGTTCGCTATCGGTCTCTCGCTGATATTTAGCCTTAGGTGAAGTCTGCCACCCATTTTGAGCTGCATTCCCAAACAACTCGAACGAATATTAGGTATCTTGATCTGAACATGCACGGGAAAAGAGAACCTTCATAATAAGGTGCTTTCTCACCTCTTCATAATGTTTCTGAAAAACTTTCCAAGAATTAGGTTCATTTGCAAAAATCGTTTTAAATTCTATGAAACGAAAAAGTGAAGATATAAGGTGAAGGAAAAAACGTGCATCGCTTTCTTATATCATCACATGGATATAGAGATAAATTATATTACACAAAGCTTTTATAAGTTTATTATTTATACCGTTTTGAATTTACGGATCAACAAAAAATGCTTATCTCCCGTCGATCCATTACTTCGGAACAATTTTGCAATAACTACTTATTATTCAATTGTATTATCTATATAATGTGAATTAATGCAAGTCTACTAGTCAAAAATTCAGAATTTATTTGGAATTAAGAGGGGAAAAACCAAACCCTTGAATCAAAGAAAAAATACTTGACTATTTTCTTTCAGGATTGACATTAAAAAAATTTATCATCTCTCAAAACAAATGGTCACAATTGAAGTTTGACATAAATAATGATACAAGAAAAAATTTGAAATTTATTAATTGAGAAATTCACTAAGTGGATTGTATTACATTCCAACGGATAAATAGGAAACAAGAACAAATGTTCAGATGATCTCATCAATTCTGAAAAATATTTTAATCTCAGTACCAAGCAGAGATGGGCAGAGAGTCATTAATGTAGACTCCTTTGATACTTAACAGGTTATAAGATTTAAATAAGGGTGATCAAGTTTTGATCAACTTTGGACAAGGTTAATTGGTATATTTGTATTGGAAATTACTTTTATTATAAATCTTAATATTTTTTATCAGTATATGTTGATTTGTGAGACACTTTATTAAATATAAATTATCGCGTCTTATTTAATAAAATTATATTAATATAATTATGTAAATCAAGTGTCTATTATTTTTGATAATGCATATATCAAGATGTTAATAAACATAAATGGAAATGAACCAAGAAAATGACCAAAATACATGGTTAAAAAAAATAAAATAAAATAAAATAATAAAAAAAAATGATATCTTTCTTAATATAATTATGGTTCTAAATAATTATACTTATTACCTGAGTTTGAAATAAACTGTAATTCTACAATTAAGTTTTTTTAATCGTTTACAGCTTCAATCAGGGCCCTTTAGATTTGAAGGGTGAAGCTATGGTGGAAGTTTGTGTTTGAGGAATACCATTACGATTATCGATAAAGACTCCAACGGCAGTTACCTCATGACTAGGGTTATGTAGAATTATATTACTTGATTTATCCGTTCCTTCGCTTGTTTTTATGTTGACATCACTTGAATGGCCAACAGTAGTAGTAGTAGTAGAAGTTTCGATAGTTATAACAGGTTCACCTAGAATTTGAATATCACTATCAGTGTAATTACTCCCACTTACAATATTAATATTACTATTATTACCACCGCTATCATTATTATTATTATTATTATTATTTTCATTATTTTCATTATTATTATTATAATTATAATTATTATTATTACTATTATTATTATTATTATTATTATTATTATTATTATTATTATTATTATCATTATTATTATTATTATTATTATTAATCAGGATTTCTGATAAATTTGGATTTAAGCGTCTTCCAACAGCCAAGCGGTGGCTTTTGTATTTAAGATGATTTTCGAAATTTCCCAATGTATGATCAGGCCCTGGTTGATATAGTTTTCCAGGACAATCATAACATTTAATACGAAATTCATTTGGATGATTATTGGATCGTAAAGTAATACCAAAACAATCATGGGGATACTTTTCTTGCAATTGGTCGCGTTGCTGAATAATCCATTCTGGGAAAACCTTTAATTATAAAAATTATTTGTTCATATTCAGGATAAAAATAGATATTATTGAACAAAAAAAAAATGGTTCAGGATATAATTTACTTATAATGAATTATGACATGAAAATAATTAAATTTAAAACCTAAACACGGTTTTTTTTTTGATCTTTTTTACAAAATTAAAAAAAATTATGGAAATTTACCAATTTATTTGGTAGCGATACATTGGGAACGGTTGTATTTGACGAGGTTGCAGTTGCGGTCGCATTAGATTCAATAATATTTACAGAATTAGCAGTATTTTGATAAGTTGGGGGAGCTGTTGCCTTAGAAATTAAGTTTGGGATATAAGGTGTTGTAATCACAATTTTAGGGTTAAGGGAATTCATAGATATTCCACTAGATTCTATTAAATTTTTATTATCTTGATTTTTTATTTCTTCTTGTGAAAGTAACTGTTTCTCTACTAAAGTGTTGGATGATTGTTGATCATCCAATAACTCAATGCGTACTGATGGATTTTGTCCAATAGTCGTAGTAGGCATAGATTGAGTATAGGATACAGGATTATCCTGAAGGTTCTTTATATGTTGTAAACTATTTGTTGAAATGGAGGCAATCGACGAAGAATTATTTTCCGTAAGTAGTAGATTGGTACCGACTTCGTTCGTATTTAGAGGATTTGGCCGAAGTGAATTGTTCTTTTGAAAGTAGAGGCCTGACGATTAGGAAAAGTTCGACGTGTGTGAATGGCATACAAATTTAATCGACAGAGGAAATGTGGCCAAGTTACGCGGTAAACTCTTCGGGATTACTCCAACCATTATTTGCACTCTCGGACTTACCGCACGCGTTACATAGCGTCTAAATTTGTTGTTTTTTTCAGTTTTCGTTTTTCATTTTTAAAAGAAACTTTTAAATTTATAATATTTGTAAAAATTCGTTACCTTTTCACCATTAGGACCTTTTCGTAATAATGGAGTTGATGTTAAAGAACATCCACAACCATCGCATTGCCATTCCTCTGATTCATTCTTTGCTGTTCCTGTCAAATTTATTGCATACAAAATACATACATATATATATACATAATTTCATTTTCAAAACAGTTTAATAAACTATTAATATAGACTTAACTTACTTCGGTGAGGTTTTTTTGTTCCTTCCTTCGATTCTTTAGGGGGGCTAAGACCCACCGATCCGGATCTTCCAAAACTGTTTATATCGGTGAAATCTGGGGTGTTTACCTGAATACCTCCACGCAGATTGCTTCCAACATTTGCACCTGTACGTCCGCGTCCTTTAACTTTTCCTGAAGAAGAAGTGGAAGCTTTTTCAGATATTGCAGAATAATTATCATATCCCATAGAACTTGCTTTACGTTGTACGGGTGGCATCCCAGAAGAAAGAACCGTTAGAAAACCAGTCTCATCTGTTGGATCCGAAATAGTTATAGTATTATGAAGAAGGGTACGATGAGTTTTTGGTGGTTCCCGATCTGGTAAGATAACGCCACGTCTTCCACGTGTCTGACGTCTTTTTCGTCTAAAGGATTTAAACGTAACGGTTATATAAAAAATAAGAGAAAATTTTATAATTATAATGATGATTATAATAATATAAATTCTTAAAAATATTACTAATGTAACTGTGAAGAAATGCAAAATTGTTCAATATGTTATGAATAATATAATAGCATAAAAATTATATATATATATATAAATGATGTAGGGAAATAAATAATAAAAATTAAGAATTAATAAAAATATAAATAAAATTCAACCTAGCGTCTCTTTCCCTGTCTTTCTCAATTTTGTCAATCTCAGCTTCCGTTAATTCGACTAATATTGGTGTATGTTGGTCTACTGAGTCTTCCTTTCGAATAATATTTGTGATGGGTGGCAAAAAACTTTGCCGGAGATCGTCATCTTGAACTGGGGATCCATCAAAAGGATGACCAACCAAAATTAGTGATTTTACATATATTTGTACCTGTTCGCGGATAGCATGTGCGATAGCAGTCCTATATATTAAATACATATATAGTTTAGAATATAATTTTTTTTTGTCAAAAGTAAACCAATATAAAGGAATAAATAAATCAACCTACTTAAATTCACCCCCTAATCCCAATTCGGTTGTCAAAATTTCCGCAAATAATTCTGGATCATTTTTTGGACAATTAATATCCCATTCAAATTGATCAACCAAAGATATATTACCAACTGTCACGTCTATCTACAAGAAGATATATTTATGTGTACAAAAATTATCATAAAGAAAAAATAAAAAATAAAATATTTTTGTTTGTAAGTCAAACATACCTTTATTAAAATGCGTAACTCTTCGTGAATAATACTATCCTCAAGATTATTATTCAATAAAGTGGATTCATTGTTGTTATCATCTTCACATTTAACAATATCCAATTTTACATTATCTGACGATTTGATTAAATTAGCAAATGCATCAACGTCTAACTTGCATTTGGTTGGCTCCGTAGAATGTAAAGGGTTGAGAATATATCCTTGTATTTGATCACGCATTTGTTTGACAATTAAAGGAACAAATGTTGAAGATGGGAAACGTAAATCATCACATAGAACTTCTGCAAAATGTTCAGGTGTAATGAAAGTTTCTATTTGGAGATAATTTAAAATATTAGAATTGAAAAAATAATTAAATCTAGATTTTAAAAAAATAAATGACATTAATTTAGCTTTTTTAAAAATATTATTTGATGTGACCACCATTCATGTTCCAAGTAAATGTATCTCTCAATTTATAACCATCCGCTCCATCGATTTCTAATCGGATCGGAATTAATATATCATCTTTCTCCGAAATTTCCTTCAATTGTCGAGTAGAACTAGTTGAATTAGGGGGAACAAATAATTAATACACGTAATAAATATTGGTTTAATTTTTTATCGTTAATTAAATAAATAAATACATACAATTTAAATTCTTTGGTTTTTTTATGTCTTTTTCTATCGTTTGGATATATAATTCTAAATTTTGTCCCAGTGAATCCGTTCCCATATCCTTCATATCCTGGACCAAATGATGAAAGTCGATGCCTGTGTTCGGCTTGTGTTAATTCTGTACGTTTATCGATCACAATAATCGTTTGCCTTTTCATTTGAAGTTCTAATGCCCTTTGATAAAGGATATCACGACGAACGTATTGTTCAAGATATTGTTTTTGAACGGGTGTAAGATCTGGTGCAGGTTCATATCTTACACTAGTAGATGATGAATTGGTTTTTTTTGTGGGAACATCATTACCAGTTGGCTTTTGCGATTGTTGTTGTTGTTGTTGTTGCTGCTGTTGCTGCTGTTGCTGCTGCTGCTGCTGCTGCTGCTGCTGCTGTTGTTGTTGTTGTTGTTGTTGCGAAGGAGGTCGTTGATGAATTTGTGTAGATGCCGCATGTTGAATTTGTGGTCTTCTCAAGTGTTGTTGAATCATTTGTTGCTGTTGTTGATGTGTTTGTTGTGCAGCAATACGCATTCTTTGTCGTTGTACTTGTAGTTGTTGTTGTTGTTGTTGATTCTGCATTTGTTGTTGCTGTTGGTATTGTTGACGTTGTTGTTGTTCTTGAATTTGTTGTTGTTGTTGTTGTTGAATAGACATCACGGGTCTAGGTACCATTTGTCCTAATGCACGATTGAAATTATGTTGTGGAAAATCTAAACCCATACCATTGATATTACCTTGAGACTGATAGTTTAACATATTTGAATTATTATTATAAACAGGGTTATTTATAGCTGAGATGGGTGGCATTTGATTAGCGGAGGTTGCAGGTAAAGACTGACGATTTTGAAAAATATATTGGTTTGCAATATTAGCTCCATTATCCCCCAACTGTTGAATGTTACGGTTATTTATTGTCCCATAATTTCGTGAATGTTGTGATTGTTCAGACATCATATTCAAAGGACTTTGATTAGCTTGATTAGCTTGAAGTTGTGAGTTAAAATTATTTGTATATTGCTGCGGTTGAGTTTGTTGCTGTTGTTGCAACAAGGCAGGATTATTTTGAAGTGAATTTGCGGCATATCCACCTTGTTGTTGTTGATTCATGGATGGCAATGAAGAATATGAATCCATGTACTTTTTTTTTAAAAAAAAATACAGAAATATATATATAGCTGATAGATCGTCTTTTAGTCATGTGAATTTGATAAAATGAAAATTCACATAATCCTGCATATAATATTATAATATATTTTTTTTTAATAATGTTTATTCTTAAAGATAATATTCGAACAATTTCTAAGAATAAAATTTTGCGATGTTTTATATCACGGAACTTCAACTTTCATACAATAAATCGTGATTCTAATACCATTATAATCAATCATAAAAACTTTAGGAATAAACAAGAATTCTTTCCAAAATTAAATGGTTTAAGAAACATTCGAACGACCGTTGATAACAAACGTTCTTTACAATATCCACCATATTCTCATTATGAACGTTTCGATAATGCAATTCCTTTCTATCAAAAGCGAAACTTCTGGTTGTGGACTAGTGGTTTAGGGGGACTTTCCGGTATTTATTACGTTAGTCATTTGGAAACAGTCCCAATTAGTAACAGACGACGGTTTATGGATGTCACACCTAAACAAGAAGAACTTATGGCACAACAAGCATTTAAACAAGTTAAATCTCATTATCGAAATAAAATTTTGCACCCGTCGGATCCTCTTGTCCGTGCCGTAAAAAAGGTGGCAGCGCGAATCATAAAAGTTAGTGGAATGCAAGGTTTTATAGTTCTAAGTCATTCGTCTTTCATAGTAGAAAAGAAAAGAAATAAAAATATAGAAAGTATTAAATAATTCTTGATTTCGAAATTTCAAAACGTAGATCTGGATTGGGAAGTATTTGTTATAGAATCCTCGGAACGAAATGCATTCGTTTTGCCAGGAGGAAAAATATTTGTTTTTACCGGGATTTTGGATATTACAAAAAATGAGAATGGCTTAGCAGCCGTTTTGGGTCATGAGGTCAGATTTAGTAAAACTACTTTAATTTATTCACTTTTTGTTTCTTTTCTTTTTTTTTTTTTGTTGTAATATTAATATTAATGAAAGAAAATATCTATTCAAAGGTCGGTCATCAAATTGCACGCCATAGTGCGGAAAAACTTTCATTCTTCAAAATTGTCATGCTTGGACAAATTTTTTTAAGTTTATTAATTGATCCTGGATTTATTGGTAGTCTTCTTTTCAAGTTTGCAATATTGTAAGTCTTTCCTAATTTCATTTACAAATTTGCATTATTATTTTCATTATTTATTTATATTATTTATATTATTTATTTTACCGATGAAATTTTTTATTTCAGTCTTCCATTCTCACGGAAATGTGAAATCGAAGCAGATTACATTGGTCTTCTCTTAATGGCACAAGCTTGTTTTGATCCTAGGGAAGCAATAAAAATGTGGGAAAGAATGGAACAAGTATCAAAAGGTATTCCACAATTTTTAAGTACTCACCCTAATCACACAGCCAGAATACAAAAGATAGAAAAATGGATGCCCGAGGCATTACATAAAAGAGAATTAAGTGACTGTGAACAACTGTACGAAGGTTTTAGAGATTATGTTAACCGGTATGGACCACAATGGGTTAGATTTTAACGGTATATATTATTATTATAATTATCATTGCACCAAAAAAACTTGTACAGTATATCAGATATAATGGTTTTTGTTCATCAAATTTCTTTTATTTATCATAATAATGTAATAATTGTAATAAATTGTAATAATTAATATAATTAATGTACATAAATAAAATCATATCTCTCGATTAATCTTTAAAAAATCAAAAATCACACGAAACACAAAATACAAAATCCATGCGATTTCCATAAATGAATATGTGACATTTGAAAAATATACACTTAAAAATATAAAGTATGTAAAGTGACAAAATCGAATGAAATCATCGATGACAAAGTTCTAACAATATATATAATAAAATAGATAAAACTGTTGAAACTAATAAATTTGAAGATGAAATCTTTACCCATATTTAGCTTACAATATGCAAAATATGCAAAAAGCGTGGTATATAGATAACTTTAAATTTACTCGTGACATAGGTAATAGTCTAAATATATATTTCAACCCTTTTTTGGTATTCCCGAAAAAATAATAATTCGAAAATTCATATTATCTAGTGGATAGTTAAGGTCAACTCATATTTACACACATATAATTTAGAATAATGATCGTCATCAAATCTATGTATATAATTTACTAAGTATTATTACGTTAAAGAAAAGCATCTAAAAATATTTTTCATTAATCACGCGTTAAAAATAATTGTACCAAGATGACACGATCTCTAAGAATTCTCGTAAATAGTTTTTAAATTTGGACAAATAGGTTTTTTTTTCTCACATGATTCATTCAAGATACAAAAAGGTAATTATTTTTTAATTTAAATAGGACTTTTATGGAGTCAACGTAAAAATTGTTACGTTGGTTATTTGGATTTTAAGAATGAGATATGTGAATATTAGGAATTTTCTTTGCAATGTCAACATGAAATAGAAACAATAGAAAATAATTTAATTTCTGCACCATCAATTATTGTTAAAAAACAAAAAAATAATCTTGCAACACAAGTCCATCAATTTGTCTGGCATTCAATAACATATAATTTTTCATTTCCTATATCATATTACGGAATTGATAATATGACAACACATAACTTAAACAATTTTAATTTTTTGAATTAGCAGCAAAATTAGAATGTAAAGAAGTATTTACATGGGGTTCAAATATGTGATGGAGCAGGAGAAAACTGGACTCATATAAAAAGTTATGATTGATATACATCAAAATGGACAAATGGAAATGTAGTAGAAGTTAATTTTAATAAAGATAAGAAATCTTATCATGCAGCAAAAAAATCATAGATAGCAATTTTGAAAAAAACAAGATTTAATGTAATTCCACTTGAAGATAATAATTTTGAAATAATTAATATTGAATTAACATTTATTTGTTCACCAAAATTGGAATGGAAAATTAATGATGAATGTGAGTTTAAGAATCCAAAAAAATGGCAATGATATTTAGGAAAAGTTGTTGATTTAAATTACTTGATTTAATTATAGAAATTATAGAAAAATGGAAAGTCTTCAACCAATATATTAATAATTTTCTTCAACCTGTTTACAATATTCAAGAACTTTCAACAAGTCATAAAACCATAAATCAAATTACTGGAGAAGATTAGTTTTTATTAGTGATCCAACACATGTTTTCAAAAAACCCAGAACAATTTATCAAAAAGTTATATTGGAGAAATGAATTCTTGTGAGATAATGTTCAATAAAAAAGAAATTAGTTGGAAACATTTAAGAGGTGTTTATGATCATACAAATTTACACGCAATAGCAAAAGCAATGAAATTAAGTTGAAGATGCATTAGCATTTATTGAAGAGTTAAAAGAAATATCAATAGAACAAGAGTATGTAATTTGTAAATTTTTACTATTTTTTAAAAAAGATTATTAATATTTAAAAGAATTTTATTGAATATATAGACAAATAAATGCATAGCAGAATTAATTTTTTCAATCTTTAATGATTGGTTTATATGGTTGATAAACAGAAAAGAATGGATTTCACAATTTGATTTAATTTTATCAATTGATGGTTTTCTTGAAATGCTTACACTTTTATTAAAAAAAGTATCCAAGATGTATTTCACAAGATATACTTGAAGGTCTTTTTGGAACAATTCGAGAATTAAGAGGAGATTCTTCAACACTCGAGTCTTATAGTCACACATTAAATAAGTACTAAAATCGCAAAAAAAAAAAAATTTATATAATAAAAAATATTTGTGTAACGGATTGTTAATTTCAAAATTATTACAATTGTGTAACTATGAGTTGTCCCCCCCATAGTTTAGATATTATACTAAAAAATCATCTGGCATGCGATCGCCTATTCCATAAATATTGAGTTACCTTCAACTTTTCGAAATTTATTATTATATTTTTTTTTTCTGCAAAACATTTATAAAAAAAAAATTTTTTTTTGTATAAGCTGATAATAGCTTTTCATTTTTCCGAAAAAAAAAAAAATTCAATCACAAAAAATATTATTTTATAATAAATCAAAAAAATAAAAAAATACATAGATAAATAAAAAAAAAATCATGGAAAAATTTGATATAAGCAAACATTTTTATTTCATATCAAGTGAAGAAAGAGAAAGTAAGATTAAAAAAAAAAAAATCAAATGTAAAGATTATTTATAAATTTGACAAACTTATTTCATTTATTATAGGAGCGAAAAACGTTCAACAAAAACCAGAAGATTCGGCAGGATTGTCAATAGAATATATAGATATTCCAGAAGAAACCTCACCGATCCGTACAGAGTGGTTAGAATCTAATAATAAAGCCGAGATTTTAAAAAGATATTATGATCGGTTCGTCAAACCGATTGTAGGAAAGGAACAACAATTATCAAATATAATATTTACAGATATTGGTAATTATTATAATAATTACTGAAAGGAATTATAATAAAATATTTAATTATTATTATTATAATTATTATTATTATTATTATATATTTTGTGATATATAATTATGATATAGATATATTTGTATATATTATATATATATATATATATTATATTATATATTTTGTGATATATATATATTTCATAATTGTGATATGATTATATATTTGTGATATGTATATATTTTTTCCGAAATTAGGAAAACCAAAGATAATGCCAGGCAATCAATTAAGGAAAGCAATAAAACATCAAAGATTAAGGTATGAAAAAATACCACGTACCGAACCAATAGAGTGGAACTTTTTGGACACGAAGGTTAAAGGACCGATTCTAGGAGTAAGTCTCTTTTTTATTGGATTATTATATTTATATATTATAAATGTTTTTTGTTGTTTCGTTGGATTTAGGGAGAAGCCTTTAAATTTTTTGATACATAGTTCAATCCTGAAGAATATGGTATTGAATCATTGACTTTGGAAAAAAAATCAACACAAAATTATAATAATATTAACAGCGATCATATTGTAACCATAACAGAATCTGGTACGCACTGTACGTACTATAAAATATATATTTAATTATTATTGAAGTCTTTGAAAATGATTCTGATCTTTTTTTTTTTTTAATTCATTTTTTATTGCGACATAATCATAAATAAATAGTAGATTCCAGTAATATGTATGATGAAAGGTCGCTCGAGAAGAAGAAAGTTAGTTTGCACGTGCGATTAATTGTTATTAAATAATTATAACTTTTATAATTAAATTAAAATTAAAAATAATTTTAATAAATAGAAGAAAAAACACAAGCATGATTCTGAACATGGAGAAAAGAAACGTAAACACAAAAAAGATGGGGAACATAAGAGAGATAAAGATGGAGAACATAAAAAGAAGAAAAGAAAAAAGGTTGGTATTTTATTAATATAAATCTTTAAATCTGTTCTTTGTTTATCTCTCTTTTTTTTTTAGCATGTTTTTGCTGCATGAGAATTTCTACACTGGTCATTTTTTTGTTCATCGATCTACAACAATCATTCAGGAGAAAGAAGAACATTGAATACTTTACTACTACTACTACTACTACTACTACTACTGCTACTACTACTACTACTAGCCTCTCGACATACGTTTCCGAAATTATTGAAAATTGCTGAAATTATTTGCTGTCATCTACGTGTGGAATTTATTTTTTGTATTTTTTTTTTTTTTTATTATTTTTATTATTATTATTTTAATTCGTAGTTTGGTGATTAATTCTTCAAAAATAAAAAAAAATAAAAAATAATAATAATTCTATATCTTCTTTTGTACATATTATTCAAATAATCAATTTAATAAATCCTATAAATTCTAGAATATTTTTTCTACAATTTCAGAAATGTATTATTGTAAATTATATAAATTATATTAAATTATATATATATATAATATATTATTATTATTATTATTTATAATAAATATTATATATATTTTTATTTTATATGCATCACATGATAAAACGATTAAAAGTAACTTTCTATTTTCCAATAAAAATCTAGAATATATTATTATATAAATATGAAGCTTTCATATGACGATTAATCTTTCAGAAAAGTTGGCATTTATTATTATAAAGACAAACTAAATTATACTACAAATTATCATTGTTTGAGTTGTGAATAAAAAAAAATATTACAAATTTAAAACAATTTAAAATTGTTGGCAAAATAATTGAGAAAAAATAATGCATTAATTATTCCTGTACACTCATTGATACAAAATTATCATTACCACCACCACCTACATTACTATTATTACTGCTGTTATTATTATTATTATTATTACTTTCTTCCTCATCAGTGTCTTTCATTAAAGTTATACGATGTTGAGATGACATTAATAATTCATCAAGAATTGAATATATCTTATTGGTTAAACCTTCAAATTGTCCAATCAAACTTCTAACTTGATCTGTAGAAATATCTCTCAAACTTTCCAAATAAGCTCGAGTAAGATCATCATCTTGAAGATCATTTTCAGATATTGAAATTACTAATACTTGTAAGATCTTTAATATAGCAAGAAAGAAGATAATTAGTTTTAAAGTTGTTCAAATAAATATAAAGAAAGAAAAGAACATAAATAAAGAATACAAAGAAAGGAAGAAAGAAAGAAAAATTATAAATAAATAAATAATAAATTTTGTATAATAATTGTCACACATACCAACACTAGTTCTTGAATTATAGAATTAACTGAATCTAAATTATTGATTTCGAGATTTTCTTTTAATATTTTAACATTTGTGGCAAGTTGTTGAATATGTTTCGAAATTATTGGTTGAATAACATCCGGTTTACTAGCTTTGACCTATAATAATATATGATATAAATGATATAATATTATATATATATATATTAAAAACATTATAAAATACGAAAGAGAGATATATATATGTGTGACATAATATTGAGTCTTAAAAAGAAACTTACAATGCTCACTAATGATTTGAATATTGATAATTTTTCCGGTGGAAGAGTAAATAAAACTCTTGAATTAGAATTTAAGATTCGTTCTACTAACATTGCAAAGTAGGCATGACTGTATGCGTTTTTGACTTGTTCATTATGTGAAAATTTTTCGTAAATTTCTAAAAGTATATCAAATATACGTTCGACGTCGATGTCCATCATTTCAAGAACAATCAGTGAACCTATATAAAATAAATAAATAATGATAATAATAATAATAATAATAATCCTTGAATTAATAAATATTTTATGAATGAGATTTAATAGATAAATAAATATATATATATATATATATATATATTTTAACTTACAAAGTTGTATCACTTTATCATACTCTTCCAATTCTATGCCAGTAATAGACGTTTGTTCTACTACTAGCAAGTAAGGATTATATAATTTTTCTTGCAATCGTTTTATTTCATCCCTTTTCAGTTTCTGCATAAAAGGTCTATAAACATGGATTGAAGGACCAGATAGTGAAGAAGAAATGCCGGCGGATTCAGGATCTTCCTCAAGTAATTTAAATTGGAAGAAAAGTGAACGAGTTCCACCGAATTTCAATATTATTCCTATTCAAAAATTGAAGAGTAAAAATTTGAACCTCATTATCAATTATTAAAATAAAATAATTTAATAATTTGATTAGTAAAAATAAAAATCACCTTCTTGACTACGTTGCCATTGCGAATGTTTATCAATTAGTAATTGCAACATAACAACAGCAATATTCTTTGTATATCTCAATTTGAGTAATGCAAATAAAGTTTCTATAATAATAATAATAATAATAATAAATAATAATAATAATAATAAATAAATAAATAAATAAATAAATAAATAAATAAATAAATAATAAATAATATATTGTTTAGTAAATATTAATAATAAATAGTAGAATTCAATAAAAATAATTATCAAAATTATCAAATATTCTTACCTGTTGATTTTACATAAAATTCATGTTCAACATTGGGATGTAAAAATGTTAAGAGATTGGCTGCAAATTCTGAGCATAACTTCCATGATTTAAAATAATTTTGGAATACTAAAAAAAAAAGAGAATGAATATAAAAATCAATACAAAATGAAAATAAATATCAAATAAATAAATATAATAAATATTTTTACCTTCGTCAGCTGGATATTGTAAAACAATATTTAAATAATTATGCATTATTTCCAAACATTTACGCATCATATCATCATCAGGATGTTTGTCTTTAACATAATTTATAAACTAAAGAAATCGAATAAGAAATCAAATTAAAAAAAAAAAATTCTTACTTGTTATTATTTATTATTTAATTGATATTTTATAACTTAATTCTTACCTGAGGTATGATATCAAAACCATAACTTTTGCAGAATGAATGAACATCTTCAATAGAATCTCGATTTAAATATTGATAAAGTCTTAGGATTAATTGAACTTTACGCAGTAAAGGAGCGGAATTTGCTAATGATGTTATAATCGAATCCCAAATTTTGATCCTAAAATTTGGAGAAGCATCCGCGCTAATTCTCAAAAGTTCAATTAATTCATCAGTTTTCTAAATATTATCATATATATACACAATTAGAATTTAGAATTACTTAACAAATTAAAGATTAAATAAAAAAAGTTAAAGGAATAAAAAATCAATTTACATGATCTTCATAGAAATCACCGAATACCATACTACTAAGGGCCCAAAAGAAATTTTGAGCTTCCATCCATTTCTGATGATATTCATGTGAAAGTCTACATCCCATTAATATCAACCCATAATATTTCGGAAGAGTAGTTTGATTATAAGCTATATTATCATTTGTATGATTAATACTAAAAGTAATTAATAAATCAAATAATGAGAAATTAATAATTAGCAATCAAAATAATGAAAATGAAAAATTAATAATTAGAAATCAAATTATGAAACAAACTCAATTTAATATTTAATTAATAAAAAATTTTCAAATACCTGACGTAATACATATGAAGTTGAGATATTAAATCATTATGTGAAATGAATAATCGTACATTATCCGGATAATCTTCACATACTTTGTGCCAGTATGTAACAATTTCCTAAACAAAAAAAAAAAAAATACAAAAAAAAAAAAAAAAACAAAAGAAATATAATAATTATAAAATATTAAACATGAAATAAAATGAATAAAATAAAATAACGAAATAATAATAACGAAATAAAGAATATACAAACTTTCTTGTCAACATCACAATCAATCCTGGTTGCATCTATAATTATGAACATCGCTCCAAATTTTTCAAAATGGGGTCGAAACTATAATATAATAATAATAATAATAATAATAATAAATAATAATTTTAATTAAATAACGGAGAACTTTTTATTAAACTTGCATATCATTGTAATCATTGAGATATTTACCATTTCTTTTTCCCTGGATGATCTCACACATTGAGTCAAAACTTTAAAATAATTACTAAGTCTCCATCCGAAAGGTTCGGCTAAAATATTTGAGATAATTTTTAATGTAATTTGATATATTTGATAAAATTTGATTCGTTATTATAATAATAATTATTATTATTATTTAAAAAAGTATATTACCTCCTCTCCTTGCATATGTTGTTCTCCAACATGGTTCCACACTGTCAATAAGTTTTAGTAACATTGAATATTGTTTTGTTAAGTTTAATGAAGCTTCAATCTTTGCTTGTTCCCCTTGAGCATCTTCTAATCTTCGAAGAACCAATATATTAAAAAGATTTTCCGCACGTTGTCGAACTGTCTCATATGGATTAAGTAAAAGGTAATCTGGTAACCATTCTTGTAAATAAGTTAGGAGTAATTGTTGAACATAAGCTCCAACCGATGAAGTACATAAGGCTTCAATTAACCCGAGACATTCGGAAGTAACTTGTGGAGAACTATGATTGTTTTTGGCGAGCTATGTAATGTAAAAATAGATTGTAAAATAGAATGTAAAAATATATTGTAAAATAGATTGTAATATAAATTGTAAAAAATAGAATGTAAAATAAAATGTAAAATAGATTTTAAAATAGAATATAAAATGTAATGAAATATATAAATATAATTATGTAAAATGTAACATAAAATAGAAATAAAAAAAATATTATATACCATCTTCAGAACCTCCCTAATAATACAATCGACTCTATTATTCGTAATTTCATCTTGTATCTGTGCCATAGAATAAAGAATTTCCAAGTGAGGTCTTATATGATCTATTGTATAAGTATCCGCTGCACGAATAAGTTGATTTATAAGTTCTTCTGACATTTCTTCATTATGAATGGCAAAATGTTGAAATATTTCTCGAGATGATGATGAATCAACAACATCTCTTATTTGTTTCATGAAAAATATGAATAAATCTTCGGCTTCTTTACGTTCAAATATTAATCCAAATTCTTGATCACTTAATTTTAATGGAGGTTGTAAAGAATTATTACGTCCATTTTCAACATTTGTGGAGACATCACATTCTAATAATAAGGTTTTAACGGTAATCAATAAATATCGAAATGGTGGTAATGAAAATTTATCTCCCATTCTTTTTTTTCGATTTTTTAAAGGTGATAATTCATCTAAAAGGAAAAGTCTTATTAATTCCCCAATGAATCCACGTTTAATCATATAAACTTTCTCTGGTACTCCGAATGATGCTATATATGAAAGTAAATAAAAATATTGTTCAAAATTACGCCAATATAAATGAGCTGATTGAAGTAAATCGAACATCGCTTCACATAAAAGTGCAATTATTCCAGTTGGATAAACCATATAAGCTTGAGTTGAATCAACAATCATTGATGAATCAGGATTATCATTTGTATCAACTGTAATTCTTTCTAATCCATAAGCTTCCAAATTACCATTACGAAGAGTTTTTAAAACAAATATTATTAATTCAACTATTTGTTCTCTAACATCTTGAACATAACATGACATTAAAATTTGTTGTAAATTATTATCAATTAATCGATTAATGAACCATTGACAAGCTGATAAATGAGTTTGAAATCGTGTTTTAAGAATATCGATACAAGTTGGTAAACTATTATTATCCTTGGCACGTGAAAGAACCCCTAATACAAATTCAGTACCAAGTTGAATCGATCGTAAAATTAAATCAATTTCAATTCCATTCACGAAAATGGTTGGAGTTTCATCAAGTTTTACTGAATCAAGGACTTGCATCATAAGATTGAAATAACCCGGATCAAATATATTTTTATCCTGAAGAAAACAAATATTTTCTTCCCAAATAGAACTATGTATATCATTGGGAACATAGGTAACTACATCATCTTCTTCCAAATTACTATTATTATTATTATTATTATTATTGTTGTTGTTGTTATTTGAAATACTTTGTGAATCCGAACACCTTTCGTAGAAGAGCATATATGCATTATATTGTTTTGAAAACATTCGTTGTACATTTTTTTGTTGTGCAGGATCCCATTGTAATATATATTCAGGACCACCAAAACATTGCTTAGGAATATCTTTAGGATCAAATATTTCAACTGTTGAATCATTAAATTGATACCAACGACGTTCATTATGACCATCATTAAGGAAAGGTTTTCGTTCCCTGATAAATGAATAATAATGACCTGAATCGGCTGTTCCCGTATGAACAAGAACACCTACAAGTTCATATTCGAATTGATCTTTATCAATGTCCGTTTTTAATTCATCAATTTGTCCTGATTCTTTGCCTATTAAATAATCCAGAGTATAAGGTTCCATGTTAATACGCGTGGGGAATTCAAAATGTTCATTAATTTTAACACGTTTCAATAATTCCATATCAAAGTCAAAACGTTTCAAATGCATTATTAAATTTTTTGGAAGGGTTTTAATGCATGATCTATTATTAATGTAAATTAAAAGAATCAAATTTTTAGTATGAATTAAATTGGTTTAAAGAATAATGAATGAAATATTTTTCTTTTAAATGACCTTTTAATGGCTTCTACCGATTTTTCACATTTCGCACAGAAGTATTGATTATCTAGTTTTTTTTTTTTTTTAAAAAAAAAAAAAAAATAATTATTATTACTTATTAATATCGAGATATCGAAATGAAAGATAAATATATGTATATATATATTGGATAACTTACCTCCGTCTAATAGTTCACCCTCTACATATAATTCTAAACTTTCTTCCACATTTTTTTTATTTTTCACCTCACATTGAATTGCAAAAAATGATTCTTCCTTTTCAGAGATGTGTCCACAATCTCTTGACTTAATTTGTTGAACCAAAGTTCCACCAAAGTGTTCCTTTAGAAGCATTGCCTGAGGTGTTCCAGATACACTACTCTCTAATCGATCAAAAAGTCCATTAAAGTATTCGTCCACATCCATTTGAAGAGCCACATTTAATGGTCCATCTATATCTCTGTAAGCTTGACAAAATTGGATTGCTTCATATGCCTTCTTTTCACTTTCTTGTAAATGACCAAATACCACTTGAAGTTGATAAAGAAGACTTTCATCTTTATTATCATCAATTACTGGAGCATCGAAAAGACTTTTTCGAAATGAAGTATTCATAAAGAATTGTTGAATAATTGAATTTACATAACAAGTGGCACCCAAATTTTGTAAACCAACGTAACCCGCTGGAGCTTTTTGACAAGCTTTTGGACAATAATTCCAATTATCATTTAATTGATTACCCCGATCTAATTGTTTTAAATATAATTCACTTATTCGAACAAAATTTTCTGGACAATCTTTAACAAGTTCATTCAAAAGTTCCAAAGCAGCATTTCGGGAGACATCCAATTTACATTTTGGAGGAAGAATGGAACCGACATGATCAATAGTTGGAACTTGAAATAAGCAATCATGAAATATTAATTCCAACAATCTTTATTAAAATAAAAAAATTAAAATTAAAAAATAAAAATAAAAATAAAAGTTTGTATGAGTCAAGAAGTTTATTATTATTATTATTATTGTTATTAATAATAATATTATTATTATCATCATTATTATTATTATTCTTATTCTTATTATTATCATACGACCAATAAAAATTATATAATACGTACGAATCATTCGGAGGACCTCTAAATTCTGGATATTCAGAGATTATGATTTTCATTAAATGTATTAAACCAACGATAACAGTATCTTCATTGGAAGAATTAAATTGCTATTGAAAAAAAATGAAAAAAAAATTAAGCATATTTTAAAAAATTTTTTTTAAAAAAAAAACGAAAAAGAGATTCAAGTATTAAAATCAAAATACGCAATTATTAATTTTCGACTCGAACCTCTTTAATGGGATGAAGTTTGATTTGTTGTTTGATATTTTCATATATAACGGATAAACTCATCTTTGCAGATTTCGTACTAAACGGCATTAATTTTCCCAACAATTCGAAATATTCTTTACTAGTATCCACATGTTCCTCAGCATCGGGTAAAAATGACCATAAAAGTTCTAGAAATGATTCAAGAGGGATTTGTACCAAACCTCCTTTTAATGACGCGTTATTAAAAATATCTTGACAAAAGTTAAATATAATCTTTTCCAAAAGAACTCTTGCATCTTCTGATTGACATCTAATCAATGAAGAAAGAAGCCAATCGCGTAAGTTGGGATAATTAATAAAACTTGCGAGAGCCGTTTCGTCACGTAAACATAAACAAGTTAAAAGCTTCATTGAGTGACGAATGATAGTGAGGTCTTCATTGACTATTATAAATATAAGGAAAAAATATGTAAACGATAAATACTCAGTTTAATACTTAATTTTTTTCTTTGGATTTTGGTAACATTACCTTGTTTTTGTGAAGGATCAACGCACTGACCAACTATGTCGAGTAATTTTTCAATTAAAATTTTTGATTCAAACCGTTTAAAAACGTCGACGTTAACAAGTGATTCATCTGTAACAGAAAAAACAAGATAAATTATGAGATATTTATTAAAGAGAAAAGAAAATTTTTAAACGTTTTTCAATGTAAAACTTACCAACTGCAAGGAAACTAATGACTTTTAACAATAACCCAAGGCAAGCCCGTTTAGTGACACTATTCTGATGAGCAATTGTTTTAAGATTTGCAGAAGACTCTTGTAATGTCAACAATGATAACAGATATTCTAATCCACCATTATCTACAAAGAGTTTAGACCATTCATCACTGTTGCTATATTCGTCGGAACCTCTTAGAAGCCAATCAATGATTTGAAGAGCATAAAGTAATCTGAAAGGAGAACGAGGTACGAGAATTTCTTCCCAATTAACTGGTGTTTCTAGGGACTTTAATGCCGCCAAAGAACGTGAGTTTGTAGGGAGTCTCATAAGAAGATCCCAAATCTAAAATAAATTGAAAGGATTACAATTAAGTTCTATTTAGAAGATCTATTATTAAATATAATATAAATATAAATATAAATATAAATATAAATATGTAACCTGTGATGAATAAGTCTCATCTAATTCTAACATGGAAAAGAATTGGTCAATGTATTTTGAAAGCATATTTATTGGTAAATCCGATTCCGTAATCTATAAAAAAGGAAATAAAATAATAAAATTAAGAATATAATTAAAGAATATAATTAAGAATTTGAATCACAAGGAATGATAAATAAATGATAAATAATAATAAAATGCGAATGACGCAATAAAATGAAGACCTCTTCATCCAAAGGTAATTCAATCTTATCAGAATCTTGTCCATTTTTTCCATCCGTATTGCGTTTCATGACCATGAAAACTTGTCTATCGATAATTTTCAATTTTTTTAATGACATCGTATTAGATTCGTTGGGAAGTTCTTTCCCTGAAGTAATTAACCGAATATTTCCTGGACGTGAGACGCCAACACGAGAAGCAATCTTTTGTCGTAATGAAAGAACCGTTTCTAATGGATGAATTTGCAATTCAAATCCACGCGATGCCTAAATATATATATATATTAAAGGAATTTTTTTAAAAAAAAAATCAAATAACGCTTTTAATTTAATTTCCAAATTAAAAACGATCATAATTATTCATACCACATTTGTTACATTGACTTTAATAGTGATCCATTCAGCATCATTAAGCATACCATGCCGTTTTATGGGTCGTTTTTCTAATTGATAATTACTGTACTTGCTATCGAATTGATCCATAAATGATTTTAATACTTGTAAACATCTCTTAAATTTCAAAGCATCAGCTGCTGTTTTTTTGGTAGATATGGTTGGTGGCATTATAATACCATCGCTATCCATATTATTATTATTATTATTATTATCATTTTGATTTTGTGTCGAATCAACAATTTTATTGTTCGCTGTGGAAAAATCTAAAGATTGGGATAATCCATTCGCCGCACTGAAAAGATGCGAAACACATTTGTCTACTAAAGCTTCACGATGTTGACGTGCTAATATGTTATGGTTTTCTAATTTTTTATCAGTCTAAAAAAAAAAAAAATAGAAAAAAAATAAATATAAATACAAAATTTATAAATTAATGAATATTTAAAAAAAAAAAATTAAATCTTATGTCGTACATTCAAGTATAGATATACTAAAAAGAGGATAGCTTCTTTTCCCACAGCTTCCTCTTCTGCACGTAATGCTATGTCCCATATAAGATCGATACCAATGAGATCTCCTTGAACGAGTATGCTCAGTTGAGATTGTGATTGAGTACTCGAAGAGGTCTACGAAAATCCAATTACATTTATAAAAAAAAATGAATTAATGAGAAATGAACTTAATTTAAATTAATATTAAAAGACAATAATGATAAAATAGAGTTATCATACAGAACGTAATCGCGCATTATTCGTATTAACTTTTAATAGACAATTTTTTGCATATTTGAAAGCTTGATCCGAAAAATATCTAACATCCAATTTTGGTAAACAATTATCAAAGAAATGACTAATAAAAAAATTGTAATCTATAATATTATCCAAGTATGAGAAGGCCTCATCTTGTTCTTGTTTTCCAATAGGATCAGCGATAAGACATTGCCAAATGACATCAGTTTGATCAGTGGATTTGAAAAATTTAACAGATTCATGATTTGCGACCCATTGTAAGAATTGTAATCTTGAAACTAGTTGATCTCTTAATATAGCTGCTCTTGATGGAGACAAATTAATTGACATTGAAGGACTTAATATTGGTGAAGAACGATCTTTTTTATTTTTAAAAATAGGAAATGAAACATTTAATATCAAAAATATCAAAAAAAAAAAAAAAAATCATCAAAAATGTACATCGAAATATCTCACCAAGATCCATACTAAAAGAATTTCCTGATCTGTATGAACAATTTTTAACTGTTCTTGTCCAATGTTCCAAATCATTTAAAAACAATTGAGGTAAATCATAAGATGTTAATTCAGAAGTACTTAAAGGCTGAATTGGAAAAGGGGGAGCTTTATAAACATATATATATATTTATATTTAAATTTATTTATTTATTTTAAATATGATAAAAATAAATAAAATCAATTTAAAAAAATTAAATTAAATTAATTAAAACAATTTAAATATTCAAATAAATCATTTTTAAATCATTTTAAATCGCTTACATATAATCCTTGTTAATATTCTCAAAGCCCACATTGTACCAGGATCATGTCGTTTCAAACAATCAATACACAAAATGAGTAATCGATTTCGATCTTCGGTACTAGTGTCACCCTGTAATAAATTAGTTAAAATTTGACATGCGGCTTGAGCAATCTCTTGATCTATTGTTGAGATTGCGGTATTTGAACCTCCCACAGTTGGTGAAAGAATTTCGGAATTCATTAAAATCGGTATGGGAACAGAAGAATCACAAAGTATACGCCATAATAAACGATGAGCTTCAAATGATATATGATTAGAACTCTAAAATATAACACAATGATATAAAATAAATAAATAAATAAATAAAAATATAATAAATGATTATCAATTTTAAAATTTTTAAATCAATTTAAAAATGACCAATTTTATAAATGATCAATTTTATAATAATAATTTTTGACTATTAAATTAAATGACATAGACATAACTTACCATTCCACTTAATCTTACACTATTCATTGTGGCTTGTACTAAAGTTTTTATTAGTGTAAATGTCTGAGTTTCTATAAAACTCATTGGCATTTTCATTAATTTCTGAAATAAATAATCTCTTTGTTGTTGATTAAGTTGTTCCGAAATTTCAATTATCACTTGACAAACACCGTGAACAATACTTCGATGTTGATTTCCATCAACAGGTGCCCAGATAATATCCAGCTCATGTGATGTTAATGATCGTGTATGTATAAGAAATGTTAAAATATCAGTACAACGTTGAATAATTTCTAAATGAATATTTGATCCAAAAATATATTCAAGAATTCCATATTCTCGTAATTTTTCATTTAATACACTAAAAAAAAGAAAATATAAAATAAATTTTATCTTTTTAAAAAAAAAAATTGAAAAATATTATTAATCATTTTAACATCAAAGATATTAACAAATACCGATGAATTTTATCAGAAGCATTTTCTTCATCTAATTGAATAGAATCATCATCCCCATCAATACTAAGACTTCTTTTACGATTATTACCTCTACGTCTACTCCTTTTAAGAACTCGTGCTTGTTTAAGTCCCAAAATAAGAGCATCTTTTATTTCATTCAAACCTGTTAATCTTAAATCTAATCTTGAAGTTTTCAAAAGTCTAGCTGCAATATCAATTTTTAGTACTGAACTTTTGATAACTTGTTGTTCATCCGGTATTTCTTGATATAATATATAATCACTATCTTCATCTTCATCTTCATCAGATGATAACATAGGTTGATAATTTCTTTCGATATCCCTTATAGTTCCGGAAACAGATGAAGGTAAGTTTAAAATCATTGAAGTTACCATGTTTACAATATTTGGGATTATCTTTTTTTCCTGTCGAATTAAAAGTTCTTCGGGAATATTTATAATTTGGACTTGAACGCATTGGGCTATTTTCATAACAAATTGCCTGAAATCCACGTTATTTGGAATGTAATGACCGATCTATTGTATGATATATAATTTATTTATTTATTTATTATGTAATTTATTTTATAATTATTTTTTTGTAATTTATATGTAAATTTATTATTCTTCTTAAATTAGTTATAAAAATTTAGAATTATTTTATAAAAAAAAAAAAAAAAAAATGAATTCATAAGAATTTATTCACTAACTTTATGAATCATTCGTATTACTCCGTGAACATCCTTTAAATCCAGGTTATTGAAAGGATGTGCGCTGTTTCGTTGTTGGCGAGGTTCTTCGGTATAACCTAGAGCTCGAAGTACGGCTTCTAAACCCCTACTATTGACGAACGATTGGATTGCTTCGTATTGGTACTGGGATATGCGTGGTTCCAACTTTTTGGTGGTATAAACAAGTGCCAGCATACATGAAAAGCTTTGTCAGCACATGTTATGAATGATAAACCACCTTTACATTGATAAAATCGTCATTATTTTCTCTTGAACCTGTTCCATCCCTATGATATCACTCGTGTTATCATCATATTCAACAATCTATATATATATTAAATATTGATAAATATAAAAATTTATTATTATTTAAAAATAATTATAAAATAAAAATAATAATAAAAATAATAAAAATAATAAGAAATAATAATTATTCATTATTTGCCTTACTGACCTCATCTGTTTCACCTACAATACCCATCATGACGGTATTGACTCCTACGTCTAAACGTCTAGAATCAAATCTTCCATCAAATCTACGATAAAAAGATGCATGTTCATCGCCCAAAATACGAGCTACAGCGTCTTGCATGATTTCGGAAAGTGGAAATTCTTCGCCAGCGGTATTCATATTTTCTGGATCCATAATAAGACGTATAGCAATTTCAAGAACCTTGATAAAAAATTGATAAATCGTACCAGCAAGTAAATTTCCCTGTGCAGAAGTTACAGTAGGATACCTTTTGAAAATAAATAATAAAAATATAATAAATATCAAAATAAATAAAAAGAAAAGAAAGAAAAGAAAAGAAAAATTTACCCTCTGTTCAATAATATGATAACATATTTGGGTAACCATTCTCTGTTTAATGCATCAATTATTGGTTTATTGGAATCCGAATTAGATTGACCCCTAAGAAAGGCGTCAATATATTCATTGAGCTTGTTTACTGTTTTACTTGGATTAGGTGCTAAATAAATACAGATTAGTTATGTTTATAATTTAAATTGATGACAAAATAATAATAATAAATTATTTAAAATATTTTTTTTTTTTTTAAAAAAAAAAAAAAATATTATTATTATGTTAAATCATTAAATTCGCTTAAACACCTTCTTTAAGCTGCGTGAAATAATCATCCCAATTAATTATATGTTCGTCCTCCTTTGATGATCTCCGTCGAGAACTTAGAGCTGAAGCTTGTGAATGTCTCCTCCTTTGACCTGGCTCACTATCATCATCAACTTCATCAGACGCATATTCTTCATCATCATCTGATGAAGATGTCATGTGTATATGATCTTTTCGATTATTACGTCCACGGTGAGATGAATGTTGTTGTTGTCGTGATGCTTCCGAAGCAAGGGCGATCCTTTTTTTAGGACGCTGTTCATGATCACGGTGGGACACATGAGTAATTGGTTTTGCTACCGTAACCTCATCTTCATCATATTCATCGACAATTTCTTCATCTGCTTCTTCAATTTCATCTTCTTCGTCTTCATCATCTTCATCATCGATCTCATCATCTTCTTCACTACTACTTAAATTTTTTGAAGATTGACGACATACGAGATCTTTGGAAGATACGTTATCTTTATCACTAATTACCACGTCAGGATCAACTAATGTGTTGTCCATTTCTGCCTCAATAAGTTCGTTATTCTTCCCTTCCGAACCTTGTTTTTCAACACCTTCTTGCAATTCTTGACCATTTAAGTCTTCTTGCTGCAGGGTTTCCTCGTCTATGGGCAGTTGCTGTGACATGGTTTTAGGAGGTGGACGTATTTATAAACTTTTTTAGAGAGTATGTAAACTTATTTTATTTTTACGTTTCTTTAAAAAAATTTGATCCTTATTGAGATCTAAGTTCAAGAAAAAAACACGTAAGAATTTTATAACAATGATTGCTGTCCGCAAGTTCAAGAATGCGGTGTAATATTTTTTTGAAAGAGATAAAACGTAATTACAATAATATAATACACGGGCAGCCAGTAATTCGAATAAAATGAAACCGCGTTACCCTCCTATAAACCAATAAGTATAAAGAGTTAAAATTGTTCAATCACTCGTTCGAGTAAAGGGAGAAGGGAATAAAAGACAATTCCGTAACTTCACTATTTATTACGAATTTGAAATCAATGTTTTGTACAACGTTATACTTGTACTGATGACGTCTGGATTTGTGTGAACACAATATCCTTCACGTGACTTTTACTACTATTACTAATGATAAAAATTTATAGTATTCGTCCATTTCCATTGCTGTCATACGCCACAAAATAACACAAAAGTAAATAACTTGTTATTTTTTTTTGGATCGGGGCAATTCTAGATAAGATTCCACGTGCCACATTGTTTTCCGCAAGAAAGCGAAAAAAAACATTCATATAATTCATAAATAGAAATAGAAATAAATAAATATTTGTTAATTATGAATGATATCAAAATATCAAATGATGTTAAAACTGTCTATTGGAACATTATTGATATCACCAACATTTTGATTTCAAAAAAAAAAAAAGATTTGATTTTTCTCGTCTCTCTTTCAAATATGATTGAAAAATACGAAATATTAGTTAATCATTGTATCAATCTCTTCGAAATGATTGCTTTTTTTTAAGCCTTTAAGGAACGTCGATCATGCATCATTTTTTTTTATTAATCATCTCTTTTAATTTAGTTTATTTTTATATATGGAAATGAATTAAATGAAATATGTTCTTAGAAGATTACTTTCTTCATCCAAAAAAATTTTTTTTTTTTAAAAAAAAAGGAAGATAGAAAAAATAATATTTGTTCTTCAAATAACGTGAATTTCATGCTTTAGGAAAGATTTACGATTCTTTAATATATATTTATGTCCAGTGACAATGAATAATGAACTAGATAATAAGAATAATAAGAATAATAAGAATAATAATAATAATAATAATGATAATGATAAGAATAATTTTTTTCAAAATTTTACACCGGCCGATACACAAGAACAACCTCAACAGTTTGATTCTCAATTAGGTAATGAGGATGATGCCAAAAGTAAAGACAATGAATTTTCGGATTATTCTGATTCTAGTTCTTCTATCCAAAATTTACCTTTGATCGAAAATGAAAGAATCAATCTTATTACGGAAAATTGGATAACCCATCGTAAAGAAACTGTTACTCGAATTAATCAATTCATTCAACGAGATCAAATTATTTTGATTAGTGCACCTCCATTCACCGGAAAAACTTCCTTGTGTATTTTAATGAAAGAATATTATAGAAAGAAAGGAATTCCCGTAATACAAATTTGTTTCTTGGGTGTTGAAGATATGTCATTTGAAGAATTTTGGGTAATTGAAACCGGAAGAAGTTGGAAATACTGGTTAAATCCTAATCATGGAGAACGAGTAATAATTTTAGATGAAACTCATCATATCTTTGTTGGTTCACAATATGAGACATTTTGGTTACGGATAAAATCTTTATGTAAACAAGCGTCACTTGGACATCAAAAAACCATTAAAATATTAGCTTTTTCAACAGGTGGTAAATTAACAACTTCTATTCCTAGTCCAATCGAATTTCAACGGAAATTTGGATTTGAATTAATTCGTTGTATTCGATCAGAATTATTAGAATTGATTGGATCCTTTAATAATTATAATAATAAGAAAAAAATTTTTGTTGGTGAAAAAATTGCTCAATATCTTATGGAATTTACTTCGGGTCATTTAGGTTTAATTAAATGGATACTTAATGGCATTGACAATTACTTTTCTTATAGAGGAATAAATTATAAAATTACAACTGATATAGAAATGATGTCTTATTTAAAATCATTTGATTTCATTGAACATATTAAAGCTCATAGAGGAGCTCTTCGTTATAAATTTAATAAAAAAGAAGAGGATGTAATAGATAAGTTACTTCTCAAAAGCAGCATTCAAATAAATTCTATTGATCCAGATGATGCTGTTTCTGATTTACTTAAATCAGGTATATTAATTTATATCGATAACAAAGGACCAGAGTTTGTTCTTAGGAAAGGTCGCGTTGGTTTCATGTCTTCAGTGACTAGATTACTTTCATTTTTTCATCGATGCATTTCAATTAAACATCCACTACAAGATGGATTCACATTACAAGATTTGGCGCGTGAAGCTTTATCACGTATGAATTCAAAAGTTTTAACACATAATTTAGGACGTTCAAAAGATGGTATGAGATTATTGGAACGTGTATGGCAAATGGAATTTTATCGAGCAATGTATAGTTGTCTACCTGATGAAATACACATATCACCTGAAGTTGGGAGAATGTTCGCGACAGATGGAATAGTTGATTTTTATATTTCTGAACCTCAATGGGCAATTGAACTTTTGATTGACGGTGTAGACATGAAACGACATCACGAAAGATTTCAAGATGGTAATAATAATAAATAATTTCATTATTAATAAACTAATATTTAAAAATATTTTTGCTAGCCTTGCTCCAATGTTAATATTATTCAATTTTAATATTATTCAATTTTAATATTAATATTATTGAAGAAATTAAGTTCTTTTACAAGATAATAATATAACATTGGAACTCGCTAGCCCTCAAAGTAATACTTTGAGAGCAAACAAATTAAAATCAATATCTTTAATATTTATTTCTTTTTTTTTCTTTTTTTTTTTAAAAAAAAACAGGAGGTCGATATTCTTCAATACCGATAAAAAGTTACTTGATTCTCGACATTCGTGAAACTAGAACAGTACAAAAATCCTACCCAAACACTTGGCACATCACCCCTAATGAAGATTTTACAACATTTAATGTATTAGAAGGTACCAACCCATTTGATATCTCAACAAAGCGAGGTTATCCACCAAGTTTAGATATGCCAACATCAACTTTAGAACATAAAGCATTAGAATATGAAATTTTAAATTTGAAGAGAAAACGTTGTCTTAGTTATGAAGATGACGACGACGACGAGGATATTCAGGAGGCGAGAAGACAACAAAATCGACGTGATATTGTAGAGAGTTTAGAGAAACTTATTGATTTTTTAACCAAACGAGAGAAGTATCTTAGAGAAAATGGAGCGATTGAAGAAGCAAATGATGTACAAAGACAACTCGAACGTTCATCTCAGGATTTGGCAAAGACTTTATATGAAGCAATTGGTAATAATAATAATTATGAGAATAATAATGGTAATAACGATAGGAAAGAACTTTAACAATAGTATTGTTAAAAAAAAAACTGTTATTAAGCATTTTTTTTTGTATTATATGTATTATATGCATTTTAACACTATTAATTTTAATTTTCTTTCAGAATAAAAAATTTTTGACAACTTTCTTGAATACTTATCTAACATCTATAATTATATTACTATATATTTATATAACCAAAAATTAAACGAGATCTAATTTATTAAATTACAAGAATGCGTAAAAACTAGTGTTTTTTCTATTATTATAAATATTATAACTTCAATTAAGAAATCATAACATGGACGGCAGTTTTAGCAGGTACACCGTGATTATTAATATATAACCAAGAAGGACCTGGAGCGATAATATTATGATTGGGAGGCATTGTCACATCCATAGTAAATACACCATTTGCAGCTTTAACATTTTTCACACTACAAATAACATATCTTTGTGACATGTGAACTGAATGTGTGACGAATCCATAATGAATTAATGCTGCGGTGAATACTGAACTATCACCTGTAAGTTGTACGGTCACTGCTACATCAGAATTATATTTTACAGGTATAGGGCTTTGATTGACTTCTTTTACTCCGGCTACACTTGTTATAGTGCCTCGAGGATGTGTAGTTTGTAGTACATAACTAGGCGAATAATATTCAATTTGAAATCTTTAAAAGATTTTAGAAAAGATTTTAGAATAAATGGTAATATTTTATATTTGTAAATTTACATAAACGTAAAAAGTCAAAACTTACTGAGTCTTAAATTCTCCTGAAGTTACAACATTTTCATTTGGACTACCTCCAGATATAAATACACGACCATCGGGAATAAGAGTAGCTACAGAATGATAATATCTTGGAATAGTAGAAGCGGAACTTTTTGAGAATCTACTTCCAAGAGGTTTTCGAAAATCGTATATAAGTGAAGTGAGGACTGCATTTGTTGCTTGTGGTATTGATACTTTATTTCTCTCACGAGCTAAAAAAAAAAATAACCAAAAAAAAATAAATATATATATATATATATTGAACTAGATACATAGTATTTAAGAAAAAAAAACTACTTACTATAACCGGCAATTCCTGTTCCTGCACCATTCACGAATAAAGTTTTACCATCGGCCAAAATAACAGCATCAGGCATTACTCTACCAATTCCACCGAAATCATCCATTTCCCATTTTGCAGTGTCCAAATTTGACAAATCAATTCTTCCGCAAGAATTTTCAGCTGGACTTGTTACATCATCTTTACTATTACCACCACAAATAAGAACTTCTGGTTTGTAATTATTATCAGGACTTAAAGGTAACATTACTGACGTGCCAGTTAATGGATAAGATCGAGGACTTCCAGGAATTGTAGGAAGTTTTTTCACGACTTTATTAGCTTTCCAATCCCAAATCATACTATCTTTATTAGCGAAGATGAAGAGATGACTTTGTTCAGCTGGACCAGGCATTAAATGAACTATGGGATAAAGGTTGTAAGGGAGACTATAAATAGAATAAGAAAAAAAAAATATTAAATTTGCTTATGTGCTTAAATTGCTTATGCTTAAATCACTTTAAATTAAAAATAAATTGCTTAAAAAAAAAAAAAATTCATACTTACGTATCAATTAAGAATTGTAAAGGAATAGCTTTATCATTTGGGTTGGTTTTGGGGAAAAATTCATAAGTAGGACTGTTAATTTTTCCATCATTGACTCGCGTAGCTTGAATTGAACCACCAATAATAAATAAACTTCCATCATTTAAACTAATAATAATAATAATTATAATAATAATATAAAAAGAATTAACATTATAATTATCATTGTGTATGTGCATTGTGTAAGAATTTATCAACTTACGTGATGACAGTTGGATACCATCTATGTGTATCTAATCCTTTTGGATTTTCGTACCATTGACATTTTTTGTTTGAACATGGGTTAAAGACGCGTGTACTTTCGAATCCTTCAGCATAAGCATTGCCCTAGATTAAAAAAAAAAGATCAACATAAATTTTATAATTGATAAATTTTTTGATATATATATATATATATATATATATTTTGATCCAATTGAAATAAAATTATGTACCTTTTTTTCAGCACCACCGAGATTGAGTAAACTACCATTTCCTATTTTTTTTTTTTAAAAAAAAAAAAATTAAATTAAATCTTCGTGAAATCAAAATCACAAAAATGACGGAAATTTACCCATAATGCTACCGGCACTGCAAAAAGTGTTGGTGTTTAATGGTAATAATCTTTTTGAATCATCAGTAATATCATATTCCAATGAAACTACCCTTCGACCATCGGAATATTTAAGAGGATTACTTTGCACTAAAAAGGAAAAGAAAAAGAAAAAGAAAGTTAGACGTGTTCAAGTCACGTGAGTAATAAATTAAAAAAAAAAATTTTTTTTAATACCTTTATCGATAATAATAATTTTATTGGGCTCAGTAACAGCAATGTGCATAGCCGCTATTCCAGATGTACTAAAAAAAATTAATACGAATACCCGAAACGATCAAATAATTAATTTGTGTAAGTGTTATTTTAGTTTTATTAAATGTATAATAATTTGTGTAAATTTAAAATACCCTTTAATTTCAAATGCATTCGGAGCTGCTTGATCTAAAAAAAAATAATAATAATAATTATTATTATTAATAACTAGTACTTTCCTAATGACTCAAATTATATAATAATGTAGATTAAGAAAAAAACCTGAAACCGTTGCATGAACAGTCAAATCGAACCCAAGAATTTTTACATTTGTAGGAAAAGCTATGACAACATCATTTTCTAATAAAGTAATGATAACCACTAATAGCGAGAATACCAAGACTGTAAATGATAATTTCATCTTGGGAAATAACTTTTTTTTTCTTCTTCTAAAATTTATAATTATTATTTATTATTATTTATTATTATTTTTTTTCGATGTTATTTTAGAAAAATTCTTAAATATTATGTCAAATTATAAAAAGCGGATATAAGGACATGGATAGTAATATTCGAAATAATGATGATGAGGGATATAAATAAGAGAAATAAATAAGAGAAATAAATAAGGGGAATGAATAAGGGAAATGAGGGAAATGAAGGAAATGAAGGAAAGAAATTATTGAAAAAAAAGAAAATGAGAATATATAAATTAAATTTTTTCACTCAAAAAAAAAATATAATTTACAATATTTACATCATGGCTCAAAGTGTAGAGATATTTAGAGATATTTATACTACAATCTTTCTTTTTACGAAACATTTTAATAATAAATATGTATAAGATTTATAAAATGATGTTAATCTCGCACAATTAATATTTTCAAATTACTTTAAAAGGTTTCTGATTGAAAAAATTATTTCATACTAAATTAATTATTTTTAAACTTTTTATATATTGTATTTTAATTAACAAACGTTAGTTCATTCTAAAGAAAAAAAGTGATTATTTTCTTATTTTGTTGTCGCAAAAGTGGGATGATTATTTCTAGAAATCATTTATTAAAGATTTAACTAAACTAAGAACTATTATTATTGGTTCCATTTTACATATTTAATAAATTTAATAAATGTAAGATGTAAGATGAATTCTTGTTACTTTAAAGATTTCTAGCAATTAGTTCTTCATGTTGATCTATATTTCATCAATTGTTAAATATTAATTATATTTAATTTATCGTTGAATGATAACTCTTATTAATTACCAATTTTATATTCAGGTTTAATAATAATAATAACCAAATAGATTAGATTTTTTATGATGAGCGTGTTTATATTTATCATTCTCGGACAGTTAAATTAATTCGATAAATCAAAAGCACAAAATATTTGACATTCTTGGACGGTTAAATTAATTCCAGCGTAAAATATTTGACATTCTTGGACGATTTATTCCAGCATAAAATATCTGAGATCCCAAATGCAATTATATAATGGTTAGACTTTAAACACAAGATTATGCACTATACCATTGTTATATCTAAAGAGTTTATTAGAGTATATTAGATCACTTTATAAGGTTAGCTTTTACTTAAAAACGGGGTTGGTTTATCACATGACATTATTACAAATTATATTGATAAAAATAGCAATTGAATAAATTGAACACATGTTTTGAAGGTTGTGTGCTTATATCTAGGGGATAGATAAGGGGGCCAACTCAATGTTACACAATTAGTTGTAATTTAAGTCTAACAAATCGTTACACAAACCAGGAATTATTATATAAAAAATTATTTTCTCTATAGAAACGTATTCACTTAATTTCAAGCAGCCGATCCTTAACATTAATACCGTGCAGTTTTTATTTGTGCATAATTACATATTTTATTTTAATTTCAAAAAATTAATAAACTTTAAATCTATTTAATCGAATTTAAGAAAAAAAATTTTTTACAATAATAATCTTATGTGAAAATTTGTTTTTTTGCTAAAGCTTCCTCAGAAAAGAAAGTTCCTTTTTTTAAATGATCCAAAACCAAAGGTATGAGATTTTTTTTCCTTTTATCTTTTTTTTTTTGAATTATCTTTAATAACCATAGTAAATCGCTCACTAAAAATATTTTAGAGAATTCTTCTTCGACATTTTCCAATTGTGCCCAGACCCGAAGCTGATTTAATCCTAGTGTAGGATCCTTTGGAATATTGGATTTTAAATAGATGTTAATTTATTTTCATTTTTTTTAATATAATTCTCATTGTTTTAAGATTTTCCCTAAGACTCGAAGTGCCTTTTTCTGGAGTAAGTTCATTAAATCTTCTCCAAGATTTTTGTCATACATGTGAAAATAATTTTCTCATAGAGAAATCTCTTGGTTTCTTCCGTTATTTCATATTCTTCTATATTTTTAGAATTATTTGTAATAAGCATTTGGTTGAAAATATTAATGAGTGTATTAAAATGATAAATTACATAATAAACTATTATTAATATATAAAATGATATTTGTGCCGAGTTCCTTGTGTTTTTCAAATAATAATAATACTAGTGATTCTAATTTATATATAAAATTTAAAAAATCTTGAACCGGGTATTATATTTGTTGTTTGAATTCGTACATCCCGTTCATATACAATTTGTTCCGAGCTTAAAACTTTAAGATGAGCACTCATTGCTTCGAATTTAGGATGTGATTTCATTGTATTACTTTTGATTAGTTTATAAATAATCCACCCAACAATATAAACAAATTTTGATACTTCAGTTGGTTCTAAATTAATATTATCTCCGGATATTAAATAAGGATCCACAGTAAGATATGTATTTTGTTTCGTATTTTCATTGAATGTAAGTTTGATTACATTTTGGAAAAGTAAAAATGCAACAAGTCTTTGAGTCGAAGAACCATTTAAGTGAGTTGCTTCAAGAAAATCCTGACACCAAACTCCCGAACATCGATAATTATTTAAATAAACTTCAAGATGAAAACTCCAATTTGCCATCCATTTAATCCCTATTTTTTTTTGGAACTGATTCAACAGCCATCTTTTTAATATTGGTTTGCCAATATTGTAACATCTTATCAATGGATTCTAAATAGAGAATGTTCTCCAATAAATTGTACCGTTGATTCTGAACACAAAGAATATTAAGGTTTTCTTGTTTGAAATTATCATCATATGTTATACAAGGAATCTCGAAACTAATTTATCTGCAAAAAGATTTTTAAAAACTTTGCAAGAAAGAGTTGATATTTTTGCTAATTGCTTAGAATGTTTTTGAAATAAAGAAACATTTTCTTTTTTTTTTCTATTAAAATTTTTTTATCTTTTCGATAATCTCTATTGTAATAAAATATATAATATTTAAATAATTTAATTATTAAATAAATTTAATATATATAACATCTCACCTTCTTTTTAAAGTAGTAATTCCTGTTCCAATATTTTCTACTTTCCTATAATTAATACTTTTAATTTCTGATGATACCAATGCTGTTACTTGATATTTATTTACTGCATGCCCATAAGATTTAAGTGTCTGTGTTGATGAATCTCCACCTAATTCACGAATTGTTCCTCAAGCATATCTTGTGAAATACGTTTAGGTTGAATTATTGAACCTAAATATTTGTTTAAAATAAATTCTAACATTTCAATAAAACCATCAATGGATAAAATTAAATCAAATTGACATTATGAAGAAATCCATTCTTTAATTTCAGTCTTCTGTTTATCACCATAAACAAACAAGTCACGAATTTCTTTTAAAGTAGTAAAACTTGGATCATCTAAAGAGCGGAAAATGAGTTTACTATGCATAATCTGTCTATACTTTCGTGAATATTTAATAAAATCCTATAAAAAATTTTAATATTTAAATTTACTTGAGTTTTATCTGATATATAATTAAGTTCATCAATGGATTCTAAAGCATCTTCAACTTCTTTTGATAATGTTTGTTCTGCAAGATAAACACACATTTTTGACCATGATGTTAACCATATATGTCATTTTATTTATTTTGTTGCTTTTGATGTAGCATGTTTACTTGTATGTTCATAAACTCCTTTAATATGTTTCCAACTGATTTCTTTATTTTCAAACATTATTTCTCGAGAATTTTTTTCACCAGTATGACTTTTTGAAAACATGTGTAGGATCAGAAATAAAATACAATCATCTCCTGTAATCGGATTTATTGTTTTGTGATATATTTGAAATTCTGGAAACATAGGTGTATGAATAAATGCTCTATCAACAGTAATATATTCAAAACTATTTGTTAATATTACTGTAAATTTTGTTCTTTCAAGATTACTATTTAAAAATATTTGCTGGTAAAAATAATTTTTTATCTTTATTAATATTGACTACTACAAAATCCCCACATGATAACTTAGATGCAATCCAATCCCAACTTTTAATATGTGTTCTATTTTCACCAGCACCATCACAAACTGATCCAATAGTTCTAATTTCTATGCATTCTAATTTAGTTGCAAGTTCAAAAATTATTGTATTTAAATTATGTGCTATTATATTATTAATACCATAATATGAAATCGGGAATGAAAAGTTGTGCGTAATTGAATGCCAAACAATTTGATAAATTTGTGTTGCAAGTTCACGTTTTTGTTCATTAAATACTGAATTATTATTTTTAGATATTGATTCAATTTCTTGTTGACAATTTAATGCAAAAGTATGATACTCATGCATTTCATTCTCAAAATCTAAATAACCCACATAACAATTTTTCTCATTGACTCCAAAAAAGACCTATTTGAAATATTTTTATTAAATTTTTATATAAATTATTTAAATAAAATTATTTTTAATATCTGATATGCAATCTTATCTTGCCATCCAGATTTTTGTTTGTGCTCATTAATATAACTTTTAAGTGTAGAAATTGATGGTAAACGCATAATAACCTTCATTGTGTTATATGCTGCATGTCCAGATCGATTATAAACAGATATAGCCCATCTTAAAAACCTATAGAATTAATTCTTAATTAATAAATTTAGTTATTAAAAAAAAAATTAATTAAATTATTAAAAATATTACATTGGGTGATATCTTGTTCCTTTTGATTTTTCAGATTGAATATGAATTAGTTCTTGAAAAATAGGATGAAAATTTGAAATATCTATATTTTTATTCTAAACTTTTTCTAAAACAATATGAGCTATATTGGAAATTTCATCAGAAGCTTCTTCTTCTTTTTCAACTTTCTTGTGAAGAAGATTTTCTAAATTAGAAATTAGTTTATTTTGTTTTGTAATAATTTTTCATTGTAAATTTATTTTTTCTGTAAGAATTTCTTTTGAAACATGCATTATTTTTGTAGGATGTACTCCAGATGAATTTCTTTGAATTTGTTCTAATGTTTTTTTTTAATTTTAAGCAATTTTCACATATAATATTATTTTTTACTATAAGTATACAATCTAAATGTCTATATATTTGTCCATTCTTTTCCATAAAAGCAAATGGAGTATGATCTTTTTCTTTACGAACTAATTGAGTACCACAAATTTGCACTACATCTTCAAAGCCTTTAATTAGATTAAAGAGTAAAATAAATTAAAAAATAAATTAAAAAAATAAATTGTAAATAAATTATAAATTTACCAACTGTACTTTGCCCATGACATATTTCAGCAGAAAAAACATAACGGATAATATTGATAATGTCATTAAGTGTTCTTTTTATTGTTTCAATTGGAAAAGGTAGATAAATATCTTGTACCACTTTATTAAATACACGAACTTCATAATTATGCAATCCACTTTTGGGAAAAATTAATAATTTTGATTCTCTTTTGTAGGAAATTTAAATTCTAGTCCTCCGGAAATTTCTTGTACAGATGTTCCAACAAATTCTCCTCCTGGTAAAATTTTTTGCTGAATATGTGAAAGAATATCTATAGTATTTATTAAAGAAGTTGTTTTCCAATATGGTATATGATTGGTAGAATTTAAAATTGATGTAATTGATTGGTGAGTAGGATTTGGTTCCAAAAAAATAGTTGCAAGTTCCTTTAAATAATATTTGATTCTTTAAACAATTTATCCATTTAAAAAATGTATCAAAATTTCAATTACTTTTAATACAATATATGTATACTCTATTCTCTTTTCTATTGTACATAATAATGCCTTTAAAATACTTGTCTAAAGTTGGAAAAAAATAAATTTCTTTGCCTTTAAGATCGGGTCTAGCATTTATTAACTCTTGTAAAGCCTCAATCTTTTTTTGTTTTTTTTTTGGTGAAGAATTATTTTCATTTAAAAATCTTTTCTATGATTTAAAAATAATATTTTTTTTACTAAAGATTAATATTTTTGGAAAAAAAAAAAATCTTTAAATAATAATTTACAAACTTTTTTTTTTACCATTTTAAATGAAAAGTTAAAATATTAAAATAGCCGATCCTATTTTTTAGAAGGAAGAAAAATAATACAAGAATAAAACTTATCGTGTAACTGGATAAAAAATTTTTTAAAATTTGTATTAGAATTACATCAATTGTTAATGGTTAATAATATTACTTAATAATTTATATATGACTTCAAATTATTAATGATCACCCTAAATTAAAATATATATATATGTGTAACATTAAGTTGGCCCCCTCTAAATTTATCTATCCCCTATTATATTTGTCTCACAATGATATGATATATATAGCAAGTTTTCATTTAAAAAAAAAAAATCGGCACTACGTTTATTTGATAGAACCAATTATTTTCTAAATATGACTTCAATTTCAAGAGCAAGTATACTTTAACACTTTTTCAATATAACTGATAAGAAAGATGTATTACTTTGCGAGAGAATAAAGTATAATAATAAAGTTAGATGTTGAAATCTAATTTAAAATATTAAATATTAAAATATTACAAGATAATTTACGGGATAACCTGATTATATTATGTTATATTATGTACAACGCACATGGTCTGATAATGTATGCTAAATCTAATAATAAATAATGATAGACGTAGTTATTATAGTTATTATAGTATCCACGCGTGCGTGTACAACTAAAATTAACGAAATTGTTTGTTAAAAATTGAAAATTAAACAGTTTATTCAGGCAATTTATTTTAGGCATTTTATTCTATGAAAAAATGAGTATTCCCGAACATGTCGGCTTTTTAAAAAAGATTCTTTAAAATTTTAACTTCTTTTTCTTTAGTTCGAATTTTTTTTTTTTCCTTAATTAGTTCAAAAATTCATAAAATTTTATAAAAGTCATAAAATTTACTAAAAAAAAAACTAAAAATTCAAATTCCAAATAAAAATTTTCACTTTTATACGAAAGAGCATTATTAAAATAATTAAAAAGTAAAAATTTATTCCTAAAACTATATGGCGAGTTATCCTTCATCAAACCATTCAAGTGTTTTATCAAGTAGAATAAGTGGTGAAAGTGTTTTCTCAAATTCATCATCTTCAACGACTTATACACAGGTAAAGAAAAAAAAAAGAACGAATTTACACTGCATTCCAAGATATACAATTTTTAACTTTAAAACTTTTAATTTTTAATCAAAAAAAAGTTTACATTACCGATAGCTGCACAATATTCTTCTCCTACTAAAAGCACATTTAATGATGTTAATGTTGATTATCGAATAGAACATGTGGATTCGCAAGCGAATTGGTATCGAAAATATTTTTATGGAAAAGGTAAATTTTTAAATTATTCAAACAAACTGAAAATAACGAATTGAAGAAATAAACTAAAACTATTATTATTATTTTTTTTTTTTTATTCTCATTAAAGATCATCCAACATTTATTGGTAACATTGAACCATATGGACCAGTAGTTATTTCTTTGATTCTAGATACCATAACAATTAAAACTAATCGTGAAAGTATTTATTGGTATAGATATATCGTTCGAAAAAGAGACGTATGTAATGTTTCACGTGATTTTCCGGATTCTTTTTTCTTCCCATTTTAATAAAGAAAAAATCATAAGCCTTTCTACTTTATTTATTATCATTTTTACGCATGTAAATTATAGATGCAAGATGAAAGAAGTGTATTGGTAGGACCACCTGTAATTCCATTGGGAGAACCTTTATGGGATGATTTATTGAAAATGATAAATAAAGATTTTGCAAATGGTCGATTAACAAAATTCATTACTACACCCGAATTAAGTAAGGAACTGTTAAATTTAGATGAATCACGGGTAATTTTATAATTATTTTTAATTATTTTAATTATTATTATCATTATTATTTATTAATTCTTATGTATATCGTTAGATTCAAAAATCCTATAAAGTTGGCGTTTTATATTGCGCATCATTACAGAATACGGAAGAGGAATGGTTTTCTAATACATATACATCATCAGAATACGATAAATTCTTAAATATATTAGGAAATGAGGTTCAATTGCAAGGATGGCAAGGTTTTGGTGGTGGATTAGATACAAAAACTGGTGAAACGGGGGATTGTTCAATTCATGATATTGGAACTTGGAAAGATTTTGAAATAATGTATCATGTGTGCACTATGTTACCATATGAGAGAAAAGATAAATATCAAATTACTAGAAAAAGACATATAGGAAATGGTACATTTTTAAATTATTATTTATTCTAAAATTGCGTATTATTCGGGTATTTACGTGTATTTTATTTAATATAATAGATATTGTCTGCATAATATTTCAAGACGTCCGGAAGCCATTTTCACCAAGTTCAATACGTTCACAATTCTTACATGTATTTTTAGTGGTTAGTCCTGTACTAACGGAAGATGGAAGTCAAGCGTATAGGTATGGTGTAATAATAATTGATTTTATTTATTTTCATATTAATTTCTTTCTTTAGTTAACAATAATTGATATATTTCATTAAATTTCAGTGTAGAAATTGTATGTAAGGAGGGAGTTCCTAATTTTGGTCCGGCGCCACCTAATCCTCCTATATTTTACGATATGACATTATTAAAAAGATTTATAGTGGCTACAGGTAAAAATTTTATTAAAAAGAATCTCTAATATGATTTTACTTAATTCATTTTATATTAAACGAAATTTATTTATTGATATTTGATAGTAATAAATGGCCAGAATGCAGCTTTGAAAACCCCAAAATTATGTGATCCATTTTTACGTGCTAGATACGGAAGAATGGATGACCTCGCCCACCAATTTGTACCTATAATAATACCACCACTATCTTCACCAATACCAGAAATATCAAAAAAAGATAAAATATCACATAAAGAAGAACTTAATTCTATGTTAAAGAGTTTATTTGTTAATGAATTAAAATGTGGTAGTGGTCGAACTCCCGAAATTATGCGAGTTAAAACACTTTTAGATAGAGGAGCTGATCCCAATATTCGAATACCGCAACCTATCCCAAATTCAAGATTTTCATTTTCAAGTGAAAAGGATACGAATATGGATAAAATAAATTATTCAAATCTACATAAATTACCAAATATTTTGTTTGCGGTTATATTATTAAGTGATGATCCGATATTTGCAAAGCTACTTGTTAATTATGGATGTGAGACAATGCCGCAAGATCAATATTTCCCTAATGCTTTCGTGTTTGCTGCAAAGTAATTATTATTATTATTATTATTTTATAATTTAATTTTTTAATTATTTTAAATAATTTAATAATAATTTATTAATATTTTTTTAATACTTTACTTAGGTATAAACGTGTTGAAATAATGAGATGTCTCCTGGAAAATGTACCTTCGTTAGGTGATCCCGAAAGAGTTGATGCAGCAATAGATAATATTAGTATTAAAAATAGTAGCCCCAGAGAAAAATCTTATAATAAATTATGGAGGGGATTATCTGGAATAAGAAAATGGAAAGAGAATATAACGCGCGGATATTGAATACGTCATTCTTTTCATTTTTTAAAAGAAAATAATAATCATATCATAAATTACTGTATAATAGATTCAATTTATTAAATAATTATAATATAATAATAATAGAATTCTCATAAAATTAATTTATAATACGAGAAAATTAATATACACAATTTTTTATAAAAAATTTTTTTTTTTTGAGCAATAAATAACAATTTAATGTTTATGATGTTTATGAATAATATCTTTATCTAATAAAGATTCATTATTTTTATTTTTTCCGGTAGAATCATTACTTGAACCTTCCGCTTCAACCCCTGCTTCCTCATGATCTCGTAATTGTTTTTGCCACATTTCGTAATAAACGCCTAAAATGTTACATTTAAGAATATTAGAAATGAAATTAAATTAATATATGTTAAACAATAACAATGATAGACTGACTGTTACCTGGACTTTTGTTCTCCTGTGCCAACCTAATGAGTTCTTCGTGCGTTCCCTATAAAATATTGAAACAATTTTTGTGAGCAGTAGCAAAAAAAAATGATTATAAAATGGATATAAAATGATTATAAGAATGTACCTGTTCCACGACTTGTCCATCTTTTATGCTAAAGATATAAAATATCGAAATGTAAATAATAGAAAATGATAAGACAAAAAAATACAGGGAAACTAAAAAAAAAAAAAAAATTACCAAAGAATCAAGTCAGCGTTGACAATTGTACTCAAACGATGCGCAATAACTAATGTCGTACGATTCGCAGTCACTTGATAGAGAGCTTTTTGTATTTGTCTCTCAGTTGTAGTATCAAGGGCAGATGTAGCTTCATCGAGAAGAATAATCTATAATTAATTTAAATAATAAAATAAATATCAAATTTCATTAAATAAGAAAATTAAAGAACGGATGAAGATAAAAAAAAGATAACTTACAGGTGGATTCTAGTGCACAATGTATAAAAAATTGAATTAATTAATATAATTATTTATAAAATATTTTAAAAAATCATACCAATTTCTTTACCTACCTTTAATATAGTTCTAGCAATAGCCACTCTTTGTTTTTCTCCTCCACTTAATCGTAAACCTCGTTCTCCCACACGTGTTTTATAACCTAAAATAAATAAAATAAATAATAAAATTAAGAATTTAATAAAGAATTAAGTAATTTCAAGTAGTTGAGTAATTCCAAGTAAAATTGAAATTAATAAGAACACAAATATTCATACCATCAGGGAAAGTAAGAGTACGATCATGGATTTGAGCAGCTTTGGCAGCTTTAAAGACTTCTTCTTCTGGTGCATTTACATTTCCATAATGGATATTATAAAATACTGTATCATTGAACAAAACTGTGTCTTGAGGAACAACACCTATATTTCTTCTCAAACTTTCTTGTGTGACATTTCTAATATCTTGACCATCAATTAATATACGTCCCGAGTTTACATCATAAAATCGAAAGAGTAATCGAAGAATGGTGGATTTGCTAAATAATTTAGATAATTTAAATAATTTAAATAATTTATATAATAAAATAGGATAGGAATTTACACATGTTACAAATAAAAATTACATACCCTCCCCCACTTGGTCCAACAAGAGCTACGGTTTTTCCTTTAGGTATAGTGAAAGATACATTTTTCAAGGCTTGATTTCTTGGATCATAAGAGAAATTAACATTATCTGAGTAAAAAGAATAAAAAATAAAATGAAAAATAATTGGCAAGGAGAATATAAAAAAAAAATTTTTGATAAATGTTAATCTAATATTAAATAAATACCAAATTCTACTTTTCCTTCAGTAACTCTTATTTGTGGTGCACCAGGAAGATCTTGAACACTTTGTTCTTCCTTGAATAAATCCAACATTTTTTCCATATCAACGAAATTCTGTTGAATCATTCTATAATAGGTACCAAAGAAATTGAGCTATAAAAATAAAAGATAGATATATGACAAAGATGGATGTGAGTTTAAAGAAAGTAAGCAATTCACATTAAATACAAAGATTTACAAAAATTATAAAAATTATAAAAGAAGCCTCTTACTGGACTATATAATTGATTCATATAAAATATAAAGAGAACGAAATCTCCAACGCTATAAATATTTTGAGTAATTTGATATGCAAACAGTAAACAACCCGCCAGTAAACCGCAAGTGATCACCATGTTCTGACTAAGATTAAGTACATTGAGTGAAGCTGATACTTTATAATCATAAACTTGGAATTTTCTAATCGCTTCATCATAACGTTGTACTTCAAATTGTTCAGCATTATAATATTTGACAGTTTCGAAATTCAAAAGTGAATCCACTGGAAATAATTGTAATTAAAAAAGATAATATTCTATTAAATAAGATTCTTTTAAACAAGATTTCTTTTAAATAAGATTTCTTTTAAATAAGATTCTTTTAAAACAATAATAATATCAAATAAATACAATTTAAAAATATTTTATATACCTGCTTTAGTTCTAGCATCATTATCCAATTCAATCATTACTCGTCGGAATTTTGTTCTCCATTCAGTAATCCAAATTGTCACAAATATATAACTCGACATTGTAATAAACACGATGGCTCCAATTTGCCATTCAAATAATATAACAAAGATAACAACCGCAACAAAAATATCTACGATGACAGGAAGTATTTGGAAAAATATTTGACTGAGTAATGAGATAATACTATTGGTTCCACGATCCATTACACGTAAAACTTCCCCAGTCTTGCGATTAATATGATATGACAATGAAAGTCTATATGGTTATATATATACATATTCATATATTAAGATATAATCGATATAATTGAAATAATTGTTAAGACAGAAGCATTAAAATAAATTACCCATGCAAGTGATCAAACATCTTAACGGAAATTTCTCTCGTTGTATACTAAAATTCATAATACATTTATGAGAAGGATGGAAAAGATGAAAAAGGTGAAAAGAGGATGTATAACTTAATTTAAAAAGTACCTGTCCAATAGGAATCCACAAGTAATTTTGAGATGCTTGAATTAACCCAACTCCACCTTGTAAAAATCTCAAAAACACATAAAATATAATGGTCATCCAAGGGAAACGACCTGCAGACATAAGAAATTTTTAATTAATTAAAAAAAAATAAAATAATTTTTTTTTTTTTTGACAATCATTTTTTTTTCACTTCACCTTGATCTCCTCCTTCACCACCAAGGTAATCAACAATAATTTTGAGTTGATAAGGTACGAGAACATTAATAATACGTCCAAGAATCAATAAACCAAAACAAACATAAACTAAAAATTGTAGCCATGGTTTATTTTTAGGCCAAATGAATGGAATAAGTCTTTTCATTTTCGAAAAAAAGTTTGAAAATGCACTCTCTTGTGGTGTTTGTATTTGTTGTTCTGATGAAACATTATTTTCACTAGGAGCTGTTGGAAAAGTTCCATAAGAAGTTGAATCTTGAAGAAGTCCTCTACTATATTCAGATTCAGAATTTACATGAGTCAAGAATAAATGTAAAATTTGAATCGTTGGTACAATGCATAAAATTATTAATGCAACAAAACGGATAGTTGAAATACTGAAGAAAGCTAAATCATAATTGGCGATAAATTTTCCTATTTTCCAAATATAAATTTATAATAATAATAATAATAATAATTAATAATTAATAATTAAAGAAGATTCAAATGTTCATGTTGAATTTTAAGTAGAGTAGATAATATACCTTGATTATTATGATTAATCAATAAAATCCAATAACGAAAAACCAAGAATTCTCCCGTAAGAGAAAACCAGGAAAATAAATAATTGATCAAAGACCATCCTCCAGTTCTTTTTCTCTCAATAAAAATCAAAATAAAATTGATCAACCAAGCAGTCCAAGAAGTGACAGCATAAAAAACCAATGATGACGATGACCATGTTTTTGATTCTAAAGCCCTGAATATTATTATTAAACAATCAGCAAGATAAGATAAAAGAACAATTCCACCAAATGTGTAAAGGGTTTTAATAAGCGGAGTAACACGACGTTGTTCGAAAGGATTAAATTCATTTAATTTTAAATTTCGAAGTTGATATAAACCAAGTGATATAATATAAATTAAAAGTAATATCGGAATAAAATAAATTCCGAAACATGAATCTAATAACTCAAATTTTGAGGGAAACGGTAAACATGAAAGTGAGTCTGACGAGTCAGCGATCCATAAATTTGTCATTTTTATCTATATATTTCCAAAATTCCTAAAAAAAAAATAAAATTTCAACGTTTAAATAAACATTTCTAAAAGTAAAGTAATTAAAATACAACCAACATACTGAAATAATACGTAACATCACATCGAATATACGTAAATCGAATCTCGTACATCGAATACGTAATTTTTTTTTGATGTTAATGTTTATATACTTTCAGCCCCGTCCTGCATGATTGTTTACAAATCTAAATTTTTCGAGAAGTGATTTTCTTAGATATTTTAATTGAATACTAAAAAAAGATACAAATTAGTAATTATTTCAAACCGTTAGCGAGTAATTCTTCGAATTGAAATATATATTTAAAAGTCTTTTATGTAAAAAATATCTTTAATGTAATGTATTATGTAAGCAATCAAAAGAATGTGCTTCAATTTCTTGATCTTTTTTTCATAATAAATTTGATTAAAAAATGTACATTTTTTTTATTAGATATAATAAAGTAATTAATAAAATATATTCAATTATCCTAAAAAAAAAAATTTTTATTATAAAATTTATTATTTAAGTTCATATTACATTTCGTTCATTTTAGTATCATTTTTTGGTTTTTTTTTTTTAATTATTTAATTGGAATGAGAAATGTAATGTAATTATTTTTAAAGAAAATGAAAACATTTCAAAAAAAAAAGAAATGTTTTCATTTTTACTTGTTGAATAAATTATTCATTTCTCTCCTTTAAAAAAAATTTTTATCATTTATCATCATTTCCAAATAAAAAAAAATTCAACATTCATACAAAACACAAATTAACAAAAAATTATCTCAATCAAATTTGAACAAAACAAAACAAAAAAACAACCTTCCCAATATTAGACTAATAAAGTGTTTTAATTTTCCATTTATCATTTTATTATTTATCTTATTTATCTAATTATTTTTGTATGTCAAATGAACCTACTTCCACCGGTAATGTGGTAGTAACTGCATCACTTGATTCATTCGTATCCCCAACTCCAACATCTTTCCCTTCTTTGGGAGTTACATCTTCTTCAATATTAGTTTTTTTACTATTCCGCGATTTTTTAGTTGGTCGCGGATTTGTAACAGTTAATTCATTTTTACTCCGTCGTCCTCTTTTGGGGGAATTTGACGTAATCACACTTGTCAAACTACCACCACTAGATCCAGAATTTGAACTTCCACCACCACTAGCATTATTTGCATCGTTGGGATTATTATTATTGTTATTATTATTATTATTATTATCTTTAATATCTTGTGCTTTGGGTTCCCAAAATAAAAATTTATTACCCAAAGTTGCTCTACTAACTGATTGAAGTGCTCTTGATTTTTCATCATTTGTATTCTTTTTGTTTTTTGTTCTCTTGTTGTTATTATTATTATTACTATGTTGATCTTGTGATTCTCCAGATTCTGAATCTTGGGGTGTCGACACTTCTTGTTGGGCTGGTGGCGGTGTTGTTGTTGTTGTCGTCGTCGTCGTCGTCGTTGTTGCTTTTTCATGATCATTTAGTGATAATGTAATTTTTGAAGTTGAAGGTTTCGGTGATAATGTTATCTTTGAAGTTGAAGCTTTTGGTGATAATGTAATCTTTGAAGAATTTAAAGCTTTCGTCTTGTCTTTTCTTCTACTACTACGTTGTTGTTGTTGTTGTTGTTGTTGTTGTTGTTGTTGATTTTGTAAATTTTCGTTTTCTTGATTATTTGGACTTTGTTGTTGTTGTGGATTTAATTGAGGTTGTTGTTGTTCATGAGATAAATGTTGTATCGCTTGCATTGATGTAATATTATTATTATCTCGAGCTTTTTGTCGAGTTAAAACTTGATTACGTTCATTTTCCATTTGTTGTTGTTGTTGTTGATGTTGATGAACGAGATCTTGTTGTTGAGGAAGTTGCCACACATTAATCGCAGGAATCTGTTTCGGAATTGGATAATTATTTTGCCAATTTCGAACCGATACAGGGTAAAAATCTTGAGTATATATATTATTTTTTATATTAAAAAATAAAGAGGTCAAAAATCACCATGAAAAATATAAAAATAGATTTTATTAGCTTACTTTAGAATTGATTGCACCGTTATTATCTTGATGCATACCTTGATCTCCAATTAATTCTGCTATTTGTTCAGCGGAAGGTTGAGGTTGTTCTATGAATGGTGAGATTTGATGATTTCCGTACATCGATGAAAATATTTGTGGTGGTGGTGGTAATTGTAAATGTGGTGATGATGATGATGATGATGATGAAGGATTTGGATTCTTATTAAACCTTTGTAATATTTGTTGATATGCATGTAAACCTTTATAAAAATCTTGTTGTAAAGAATCTTGAGAATTTGCATCTTGTACTGGAGGTGGAGTGAATTGTGAATTAGTTGAATTTGAATTTCTTATATTAATAGGTCTGAGAAATTGATGTTCTAAAGGAGTTCTTGGCATCGGTATAACTGTTGAAGTTCTTTCTTGTTCTAATAATTTTGATAAATTTTTTGCTAAAGGACTAATATTTGATACTGAATAACCTGTAGGAGAAGTTTGAATTTTATTTGACTTTTTTGTGGCTGGATCACAATCTACTTCAATAGCTTCTATATGTAATTCACAATTATCAGCATGAAGGAAAAATCCAGAAATAAAAAATTGTGAATAAGCATCCCAAATTGATGCCATATTTTCAAATCGTTCGTTATCAGTTTGATATCCTATTCGAAACCTTATGTCGGTAGATCGACGCGTAAAGTTACAATCAATTATAGATTTGGTACGTATAAATTGACAATTTTCAATTTGTCTTAATGATCCAGGAATAGGTTGAGTATTGAAACTTAAGTAAGGTGATGAAAGGGGTATTTCTTCAGTTTCCCAACATCCAGAAGAAGGTTTGGGATATGGCGTAGCGACTGTCACGTTGATCTAAAAATAAATATATTACAATTTTATAATTTTTTTTTTATGATAAAAATAGTAAAAAATTAGTTCTCTGTGTTTCATTAGTTCTTCAAAAAAAAAAAAACTATATATTATTTAAATAAACAATAAAGATCGCGAAAAAAAAATAATGAAATTACTTTACCGTGAAACCTTCTGCTTTTTCTACAATTTCGTAAGCAAATTTTCCTACCAAAATGACTACATCGCCTTCAGAGAAAGGCTGACAATATTTTGTCAACCTTGTACTAGGTGATACTTTAAATCTGAAAGTTCCAAATTGATTCTCTTCACACCTATATTTGCCTATTCCAACGTCTAAACCATTTTGTCTGGTTTTTTGTTCTATCAGGGCAATAATATGCATAGTCGAAGACATGATTTTGATTTGATGGATAATAATTAACTTTAAACTAGTTAAAAAAAAAAAAAAAAATTGAAACAATGGAAAAATCAGGAAAGAAAAATGAAGATGAAAATGAGATGGAAAAAAAAATTTTAGTTTTTTTCTGTATAAAGTATTTAAACACGATTAGTTGGAGTTTTAATACCGAAATGAACAAATATAAATTTCCAGATTTGGAAAACGAATAGGGGTCGATCAAAAATAATTTATTCAGAAATAATCAGAATAAGAAAAAAAAAATGATCGTACACCTTATTTATATTTATAAAGTATTTTCAATATTCACAAAAAGATAAATTTATAACAAAAAAAAAAAATTTTATAAAACAGAAATGTAAAACAGAAAAATTCAAAAAAAGAATAAATGAAAACAGATAAATAAGTATGCAAAGGGAGAAAGAAAAAAAAAAAATAACAAAAAAGATATCGGAAGGTAAAAACCAAAATGGGAAGAAACGGAAAGCAAAAAAATATAAATAAAAAAATAACATAAAAATACGGCTGAATGAGTAATTATAGAGTCTTTATTGAAGAAATTCTAAAATTGGTAAGGCTGAAAGACATTAATATAATAGAAAAGGTAATTATTAAATAGGGGATCATCTTTAAAGTTATCCAAATGGATTATTTGAATATGTCGTGACATTTGAAATCACCCAAATAAGTTACAGCCACAAAAAAATGTATTATCCATCAAAGGTAATAATAGTTAAATAATGAAGAAGAAAAAGTATTATGAACATATTATGAATATAAAAGGAAGTTAATTTTGAAATTCTTTTATGAAAATTTAGGTAATGTAACAGAAAGAACAAGCTTTTTCTTTTTTTAAAGAAATCTATACAAGGAAGGAAAGAAAAGAAATTAGACATGTAGGTAAATAATTTATCAACCATATAGAGTAATATTAAAATGGCGAAACAAACGGCTTTGGATATTTCTTTTTTTTTTTTTTAAGAAAAAAAAAAGGAAGTGAAAAGGATATTTACTTGCAGAACAGATAGCACTTTTTTCTGTAAATATCATCAAAGGAAATTACTGAACTTGGAGAGAAGTTTATGTAAATTTGTATTGGTTATATGCCATAAGATAAGGTTTTGTTGCATCAAAAAAAAAAACCTGAATTGTATTCATTTCATTCATTCATTATCATTTATAGAAAATAAAAAATAAATAGAAATAACAAAATAGTAATACAAGTTTCGACGCATTTTTGTTTAGTATTCTATATAAATAAAATTTTAATATTTATTAATATTTATTAATACTTATTCTATGAAAGTAAAATATTTCCAAAAATATTTTGTCGTCCTCATCAAAAATAATCCCAATAATTTTTTTTCACCAATTAAAGCAGTTTGGCATCTCATGCACAACATCATTCATTACAGCTTATTTCATCATTTCCATTCTTTCCTTTTCTTCTCTTTCCCTTCTCTTGTATTACAATCTTATCTTAATCAAGAGGAATAAGTTATTGACAAAAAGTAAGTTATCTGTTAGTTATCTAATACAGGAATTTATATGTTACAAACTTTTATTTATGTATCACAGGTTGAATAAAAACAAAAAAAAACCACCAGATATTATAATTTTTATGATATGATTATCATTTGTTTGTTTGTTTCTTATTTGTTTTTGTATTTTCATCATTTCTCATTATCATTTCTCATTAATATTTCTATATTTCTTTTTCTTTTTTTTTTTTTTAGAAAGAAAGCCATTTGTACTAACTTATTTTGATTGTCATTGTCACTTGCTTATTTATTGCTGGTCATCTGATATTTACTTTGTTTTAAACCAAAAAGAACAAAACTTATATTTTTACATCATCAAAAAACTTTTTTTTAAATAAAATAAAAAAAATTAATAAATATCAAATTCAATTTATTCGTTAATAATTATTAATGTGCAAAAGAGCTTACATTACACTTTAAACGCGTATAGAAACTTACAAAAAATATTCTTACTTTTTTTTTTTTTTAAAAAAAAAAAATTCTTCGAAATTTACTCAAAAGGAATGCGTTCGGTTTTTATAATCAAAAAATTACCATAAAATCATAACTTAAAATGGATAGATTAAAATTAAACTTTTAAAGAATGTCATTCTTTCATGATAATGAATGATAATAAATAATCAAGATAATAAATAATAAAAGATAATAAATAATAAGATAAATTCTTTTTTTTTGTTCCGGTAAGGCCTTTCCTCAAATTTATTGAAAAAGAGAAAGTCTCTTACATTACTTTTACATACTCAAAATGAGTATTGCTAAAGTTCACCGGTGCCGATTGTAACACCAGGCAAAATTACATAACTTTGCCCACGTAATTTAATTTTGCCTAGTGGTGACAATCACCACTGATGAGCTTTAGCAATTTTCGAAGAATTCTTTTTTGTTCCAGCCTCAAATTTATTAATTAATTAAAAAAGTGAAAGTCTCTTAAATTTCTTTTACATAATAAAAAACACAACTTATTCTAATAATTATTAAGAGATGAGACTTAAACTAACTCATAAAAGACATGCCTGCAAATAAGAGAAAGTCTCTTACATTATTTTTATATAATATAAAACACATAACTTATTCTAATAATTATTAAAAGATGAGACCCAGACTAAATAAAAGACATGCCTGCAAATAAAAGATAATTAAATAAAAGATAGCAAATAATAAAAGATAATAAATAAAAGATAACAAATAATAAAAGATAATAAATAATTTTTTTTTTGTTCCAGTGAAGCCTTGCCTCGAATTTATTAATTAGTTAAAGAGAAAGTCTCTTACATTACTTTTACATAATATGAAATACACAACTTATTCTAATAGTAATTAAAAGATGAGGCTTGGACTAACGCATGCAAATTAAAGATAATAAAAGATAATAATATTTTTTTTTTCCAGCAAGGCCTTGCCTCAAATTTATTAATTATAATAACTATTAAAAGATGAGACTTGAACTAATTCATAAGAGACGTGCATGCAAATAAAAGATAATTAAAGATAATAAATATTTTTTTTTCAGCAAGGCCTTGCCTCAAATTTATTAATTAGAAAAAGAGAAAGTCTCTTTACATTACTTTTACATAATATAAAATACACAACTAATTCTAATAATTATTAAAAGATGGGACTCATAAGAGACGTGCCTGCAAATAAAGGTAATAAATAATAAAAGACAAGATAATAAAATTTTTTTTTATTCCAGCGAGGCCTTGCCTCAATTTTATTAATTACATTACTTTTACATAATATAAAATACACAACTTATTCTAAAGATGAGACTTATAAGAGACTAAAAAAAAGATTAGTAAATGTACGATAAAAATTATAATGCAATATTAGAGATAAAAATAGTATAAATCAACTATCACGTGGGTTAAGGTTAGGGTCAGGGATTGGTTAGTTATAGTTTGAATTTGTAAATATACTTACATCCGACCCTACAACTATTCGTATCACTCATATATTAGTGGACAGTTATTCATTTTTATTCAAGTATAAAATTATAAATAATGACAAAATATTTCTTGCCATAATATCATAAAAATTAGTATTTTATTATTCATATTTTTTTTTAAAAAAATGGAAAGTAATTCAAACTTTGGAGGAAAACGAAAGGAAGAAGAACGGGAAGATAAAAATGAAAATGAATTAAATGAAAACAATAATGGAATGGTATCAAAAGATAATATTAGTTTTGATCAATCAATTATTAGTAATTCAAAATTGAATGTTAATAATTTATCAATCAAAGAAAAACTTTCGATAAATAATGGAACAGGTAGAAATCTAATTCAAATAATCATAACATTTTTTTACTATATAAATTATAAATTAATTATTAGAAATATTAAAAATATTAACAGTATTGTTAAATTTATTCGCTTTTTTTAGGAATTTCTAATAATTTATTCAAAAATATTTCTCAAAAACATCGTCAGCCATTTTATGGAGAAAATGTGAAAACAACTTCAACACCTTCTCGAACACCTAATCTTAGTAATTCCTGGGAATTTGCCGGGTATTTATGAATATGTAATGTTATATCTATGAATTCTTTAATTTTAATTTTGTTATTATTATTATTATTATGCATAAAATTAGATGGGGTGCAACTTATTATATTGATCTTCCAATAATTGAATCTGAAGATGGTCACCCTCAAACGAAATCACTTCTTGGTCAATGGCGTGCTACTAGTATTTCAGGAAATGATCTTGTTGCATCAGTTTTATATACTATTGGACTTTGCATAGTTGTGGCTGGTAAATTCGCACCAATATCTTTATTTATAGTTGCAATCATTATTTATCCATTTAAAGATATTTTAAGCGAAGTTGGTACAGCACTTCCTTTAAATGGTGGATCTTATAATTGTTTACTTAATACATCATCCAAATGGTTTGCTTCAGTTGCGGCAGCAGTATCACTATTAGATTATATGTCAACAGCAGTAGTTAGCGCAGCAACAGCTACTTCATATATTTCAGGAAGTCTTCATTTATCAAATTTTTTAGTATTTGTGCTTACTATTGGAATACTTATAGTATCTGCGAGTATTGTAGCATCCGGACTTAAAGAATCATCAAATGTGGCATTCGTAATTTTCATAATTCATTGCCTTACATTAACTTTATTAATGATTGCAAGCGTTGTACGATGGATTATTCAAGGAAATGATATATTAATAGAAAATTGGAAAAATCCGGGGTCAGGAAATCCTTTGTTAGAAATATTTAATGGTATATGTGTGGGACTTTTAGGAATTACTGGGTTTGAAACATCAAGTAATTATATTGAAGATCAAAAACCTGGTGTATTTCCTAAAACCGTGAGAAATATGTGGGTATTGGTTTTTATATTTAATGCACCAATTAGTTTTTTAGCTTTAACAATAATTCCGTTATCAACAATTAAAGAACATCAAAATGAGGCAATTTCAACTATAGGAAAATATGCAGCAGGAAATTGGTTAGAAATTCTTATCGTAATTGATGCAGCAATTGTATTAAGTGGTGGAGTTTTATCAGGATTTGTGGGAGCTACAGGATTAATTCAACGAATGGCATCAGATCATATTTTACCTCAATTTTTATTAAGAAAAAATAGATTTACTGGAACATGTCATTGGATAGTATTAAGTTTTCTCACATTTTGTATAACTCTTTATGTTATTGTGGGAGGAAATACTACTTCTTTAGCTGGTGTATTTGCAATATCATTTTTAAGTGTATTGTGTATGGTGAGTATTTAATTAATTCTATATTCCACATTTCATTACTAAGTGTTATTGCTTTATATATTATATTATATATATATATCTTTCTTTCTCAAAAAATATCTTCAACTACACAGTTTGCTATTGGAAATATTCTTCTTAAATACAAACGGGGAAGATTATATCGAAAGGTAAGTAAAATATATTAAAATATTTTAAGAATATTAAAATTAATTTTCAAAATAAAAATATTTAAATTTTTTTTAAATTTTAAGGTCCGAGTGTCTACAGGAGTTGTCATTCTATGTTTAGCATCTATTCTAACAGGATTAATTGGAAATATAGTTTATAATCCTCAAATGGCCCGTTATTTTTTAATTTACTTTGGATCCTTATTCTTTGTAATGTTATTGATGTTAAACCGAGTTTGGTTATTAAAGACATTATTTTTTTATTTGGATAAGATAATCATTTTACATAAATCTAAAATTGCTAATACCGTGATATCTTTAATTAAGAAACTTAAAAAGCAACCAGTTATCTTTTTTACTAATACCGATGAATTACATATTCTTAATAAAGGTAGGTATTTAATAAATTACTTTTTTTTTTTTAATTCATTTTTTGATTGTTAAAGAACATAATAGAGTGACAATTAATTTCTGTATAATTTCCATAATCTCTAGCTGTTCTATATGTTAAGAATTCTGAATCTAGTGGATACATAAAATTTGTTCATCTTTATGGAAATATTGAAGATGTAATATTATTGTTATCTGTTATTATTATTAATATTATTAATTTATTATTATATATAATTTAATTTACAAGATTAATTAATTAATTATTATTTATTTATTGAATGTTTTTATATTTTTCTTTAGATTCCAAAAAGATTAGAAGCAAATCATCGTGTATTGGATGAGGTAAAATATCATTCTCCCTTTTAATTATTGATATTCATAATTATATTGACAATTAAATAATTGGAAATTTATTAATGAATTTCTTCTATTTATCATATATATATATATATATATATATATATATATAGTTATATCCCAAGATCCAAATTGATTTGGTAGTTACCATTTATCATATCAATTATATTATTCCTTGCAATTAATAATATTATTTATTTACATGTATTCTTTAATTTTAGATATTTATTCAAGGAAGATTTGATCCTGAGACTATAGAAGCTATTTCAAAACATTTAAAAATTCCAAAGGTAAATATATCAAACATTTTTTAAGTATTTAAAAATTGATTGAAATTTTTAATTAATTAATTAATTTGAAATATCTATTTTTTATTTTATTATAAATAAAAATAAATAAATAAAAATAAACAATAAATAAATGAACATAGTCTCTAATGTTCATTTCCTGTCCTGGTGAAAAATTTCCTTACAAAATAGGGGAATTTGGGGGTATAAGAACTATAATGTTATAATTACTGTATATAACTGATTATTCGTACTTCTAGCACTTTTAATTAAAAATTACACTTCTAAATTCTTTGAATTTTTAAACTTTAAATATTAGAATTCTTTATTTTACTGTCTAAAATTAAATCATATTATCTTTTCTTTTGTTGAAACTAAATGCATTTTTATCTAGTGATATATAATTGTGAGAAAAATAAAATAATCAACTTAAAGAAAATATAAACAAAAAAACCTGCAATCTCAGCTCAATTCTCACTGAAATTTCAGACTTCACATATCAGACTTATATTTCTCTATCCATCTCTCTTAATATAAATATAATATATCATTATTTATTAGCTGATGAGAAAATCTCTAAACCTCACTTGTAAATGAAAAAAAAAAAAACACATTGAGATGACAAACTAAAAATATAATTCTCATGTATTCTATATAATTGAATTTTATTTTTATAATAAAATATTTTATACTTGTATCAGGCAAACGATATTCCAATTCCCACATTCTCATGTTACAAGCAGCTTTATAAACAAAGTTGATTTAATGTTATAGCATAAAGGAAGATTATAGTGTAGTGTCCTATCCCGTTTTTGGTTTCGAGTCGGGTTTAAATATTACCCACGAATAAGAAATTAAAATATTTCAAATGATTGATGGAAAGAGTCGTGAGAAAAATGAAACAAATAAAAGCCAAGTTGTCCAATATTTGGTATTTTAATTAATTCTATTAAAAAATTATCTACAAGTTTATAATAATTAATGAAGAAATAATTTAAAGAATTGAGAATTCACGAATTTCTGTTTGTCTTACTAAATTAGGTTCAGAAAATGACAAATATTTACTTATTCATGTAATTATTTTAAATAATAAGATCTCTTCAATATTGACATTGTATAGATGTAGTAATTAAATCGAATCAAACTTTCATGCGATATAAAAAATAAATTATATTAAACTATTTTCAACAATTAAAAACTGAAGAAAATTAGAAACCTTAGAAAGGCAAATTGAATTAGTAAAGAACCAACCCGATAATTACTCAATAATAAACAAAAATTATTTCAATGACTTTTTCAATAACTTTTCTCCGAACTCCGATGTATGTATGACATGTTAAATAAAAAATATATGTGATGATTTTAACTTACTGATCTTTACACAACAAATTAATTTTTTCAAATTAATCTTTACATTCTTTTAAATTATAACGTTTGTTCAGAATGACCAAAAAAAATATTAAAATATTTCAAGGTTATTGTAAAAGCTGTCATCATCCTAATACAAGCTTTGATTGGTGTCAACCTTGTAATTCTCAACGATTTCGAAATAATTTTTTCAAATGGACAAGTGGAAATATTAATGTTGATAATATAATAATGAAAATGCAAATGGAGGCCACAAATTCTCGAGAAATTTTAGAATGGATTCCATGGCTTAAATTTAAAAATATTTCATTAATAGATTCAGGAGGATTTGGTTCGGTATATTCAGCCAATTGGATTGATGGATGTATCGCTTATTGGAATAACGAAAAAAATGTCTGGGGAAGATATGAAAGTAGATCTACTTTCGTTATAAAGATTTTTGATAATTCTAAAAATATGACTGCATCTTTTTTGGATGAGGTCTTTGCGATTCATCAATCTAATATACCTGGATTAATTCGTTACTACGGTTTCACGAAAGAACCTAATTCAGATAATTATGGAATAGTTTCAGAATATGCCGGAAAAAATCTTCGTCAATACATTGCTACTTCTGTTGCATCTATCAATAAATTAGAAATATTAATTGATATTTCATTAACTTTAAATAAACTTCATTCTTCAGGATTGATTCATAAAAATATTCACACCAAAAATATATTAAGAAAGCAAAATTCAACTTTTATTATTAGTGATTTTGGATTATGTTTTCAAGCTAATAAAGAATTAGATTGTAAAGAATATTTTGGTGTTTTAGAATATTCTGCACCCGAAATATTATTAGGATCTCAACATACCAAAGAAACTGATATATATAGTTTTGGAATTTTGATGTTAGAAGTTTTTGCAGGGGTGATAAAATTACCAAATATAACACCTGATTTTTTACTTGCAAAAGAAATATGTTATAGTGATATTCGTCCAGAAATTTCATTAGAATTACCTACTCAAATAGTTTCCCTTATTAAAAGGTGCTGGGATAATATTCCTAATAATAGACCAAAATCTCATGAAATATATGAATTATTATCAGAATGGTGGATGAAACTTTTAAATATGAATGACCTCTCTTTGAATAAATTGTTTGAATCTTCTCCAATTCTTAATATTATAGATAATTCAAATATTATATTATCGCATAAATTTAAAAGTAAACGATTGGATTACTATCATTACTTAGATAAGAGTAAGTGTATATTACTTCTTCACAGTTATTACACATCATTATCACACAGTATTACTTATAATCACATAACTTACATATTACTCAGTAATAGATCAAGATTATATGGCCGTTGATGAGTTTGAAGAGGATCATCCACCTTCATTTATGATATTAGAAGGAATAGAATTTTGACTTCTACCAAATTCTTCAAGAACAATAGAATTATTCTCATTATTATTTAATATATTCACCATTATTTAATATTATTTAATATTAGTTCAGACAATTAATTGTAATTGTTATAATTGTTATAATATGAAGGAAAAATTTATTATAATTTCAAATTTTTTAGGAAAAAAAAAATATTACAAAAAAAAGTAATTTATATGATATACAGCAGAATTTTGATAATATGTTCAAGATAAATTATATATTAAATTTATGTTAAAATTATATGTATACGAGAATTTTTTTAGAGATCGTAAATTCCATAACAATAATTTATGCAGAGCATTTTAAGTTTCTAAAAAAAATATCGCGATAATTAGCATTTTATTTATTTTATTTGAAAAAGAAATTCATGAAATATCATATAAGAATAATTGACTTACTTTAATTTCTCATTGTAGCACGTGGTGCAAACTGTCCAGACTGAGTTCTTCGTGGTGCAAACTGTCCAGACTGAGTCCTTCGTGGTGCAAACTGTCCAGACTGAGTCCTTCGTGGTGCTAATTGTAGTGGTGCTCCTTGTACGATTTGAAGGGAGGCGACAAGAAGAATAACCAAGAAGAGAAGTAAAGTTCGAGCGTTCATTTTGGATAAGATTTTGATTTTTTTTTATATAATAATTTAATCAATTGAATTTTTATTAAAAAACAAAAAAAAGAATTGTTTGATGATTAGTCTTGGAAAGATAAGAGGTGAATTTATAGAAAATTTTGACTGAACTATGGAAGCAAAATGAATTGAACACGAACTTAAATTTAATTAATTTAATTCGTTCCTCATTCAATGTTAAAGAAATTTTTTCATGAATTTTTTTAAGAATCATTCAATCTGAAAGTTAATAATTTTTAATGCCGATAGAAAACGATCTATAATGAAATTTGAACATTACGAAATCTTTAAATGGTTTAAATATCACATTTAAATGATCTTAAAGTGGAGTAGAATATATATTAGAGTTTATTGCCGATCATGCTTTAAAACGCCCCCTTACATCGTAACCAGAGACTGATCAGCAATTTGATTTTATTAAATTCAAAATTTATAAATTTTAATTAAATAACAAAAAAAAAAAATAAGATATAGAAATACTAATAATTAATGAATGTTATTTTTTTCGCACATTTCAATAGCTTTAGCATGTTTTTTGTTAGCAGCCTTTTGTAAATATTTACTTCCTTTTTCTTTATCGACCATAAATTCAATGCCATTATAATATGCACTACCAACATTATACATCGCTGTGAGATTACCTTGTATAGCTGCTTTTTCCTGATATTTTAATGCTTCAAGTTTATCTGTGGGAACACCTTTTCCATCCCAAAGACATGATCCATACTTGAGTTGTGCTTCAGGTTTACCTTTATCAGCAGCCATTTTAAATAAATTTGCTGCCACGGCAAGATTTTTTTTATCATTTACTTGTAATTCCGGTATTTCACCATGATAAAGGTAATATCCTTTCCAGTATAACGCATCAACATTACCTTCATTCGCATATTTACAGAAATACTTCCACGCTTTTTGTTTATCTCCCTGTTTATGTTCGCGAATAGCATCATCTATACCATCCACATCCATACCATCTACTTCCATATAATCTTCTTTACAATTATTATTTACAAATGGGTTATCATTGGATGGAAGTGGAGTTCTTGGACGTTTTACACGGCTTTCATCGTAATAATTGTAGAGTAGCGAAAAAATTGTGGAAATCGGTGGACGATCCATTTTATCATGTTGACACGCTATTGGTTTATTTTTTATTAATATTTATTTTTTTAATTAAAGGATTTTTTTGAAATTTTATTTTTTATTTACCTAAAGTTACAACAGTTTTCCATATTTCGGGTACTTCCGCGGTGATCTTTTCTCTTTCTTTATGTTTCACTACACGTACTATAATCTTTTGGAAATCATTTTTAATAGATTCGAAAGGTTTCTTCGTTTCAGCTATTTCCCAGAGTACCATACCGATGCTAAATTAAATATTATTATTATTTTTAATAATTTCATAAAAAATAAAATTTATGAACAACAAAAATAACTAAATAATGAAGATTACGTACCTGTAGATTTCGCATTTAATATCATATGGAAGTTTTTTATCTTGCAATTCTTCGGGTGCCATATATCTAACATTTTCTAAATTGGGTTGAATATTTCTTGTTACTTCTTTGAATTTTCTTGACAATCCAAAGTTGGCAATTTTTATCTTATGATTCCTATCGATTAACATATTGACAGGCTGTATGTCGTGATGTAAAATCTAAAGGATAATAAATATATATATATATATATATATATTTAATTTTTGTTTATGAAGCCTTTTCTTTTTTTCCATTGTGACTCTAAAATCCCATCAGCATTAAAGAAAAAAAAAAAAAAGAGTAAGTATCAAATAAATTAATTTTACCTCTGCAGCATTTAAATAAGTAATCCCACGACAAATATCAAGAGCAAATTCAAATTTTCTATTCGGGGTTAATTGGTTAGCTCTATAATATTCTTGCAGATTTCCGTATTCCATCCATTCCGTAACCAAATAATATTTTGTTTCATCCTTGGCAACTCCATGAAACTTTATAATATGACTTGAACCTTTTAATTCCTTTAAAATTTTTACTTCCTGTCTTATCTCTACTTGCACGTTGTGATCTTGTATCTGAAATTCTTTAAATGCTACTTCCTCATGTGTCTTATCAATCCGCTTTTGAATCTTTCGACTTGGTTTATCATCTTTTTTCACGTAGTCATCTGCGTTCAACAATTCTTCATCCGAGAAATTTCTACGATTGTTCGGACTCATTTGCTCTCTGTCTCTTTTCATCATCAATACTTTATTTAATTGTTCTGATATATTGTCATCTTCGTCAGTAATACCACCAGCAATTTTTTGAAGGTACTAAAAATTATTAAAAAATTTTGAAATCATTTTATAACTAATCTTTTAGAAAATAAATGTATCATAAAATGCCAATAATTGTAAATTTACCTCTTTAACTTGCGAAACGTCTCGAGAAATTATTTCCAGTTCTTTAGCTACATCTACTTTGTTTTTTATAATTATTGCAAAGTTCAATGATTGCATTAAACCATCAAATTCTGTGCTCAATTCTTTATACCTTTCTTCAATAGTATTCGTTAACATATATTTTCTTAATCCTCCAAGTTGAGAAACTTCGGAAACATAAACTTTAATATTAAACATACAGTTCGTAAATTTTTCAAATAATTTTAGATTATGTGCATTTGAAAAAAATTCTTCGTTTTCTGTTTTTCGGATTTGTAGATCCCTCACGGATGCCACAGCTGCATTCGTTCTTATGGTTAAATAACTGCATATGTCTTTATGATGTTCAGCTTTTTGATAGAAACATATAATCTCATCACCTATTTTAAATACTTTACTTATGAGATCAACATAAGGAGCGAAATAACCTATAGCTTCAGTGATACATGCAGCTTCTTTAAGAACACTTGCTACTATATCGGTTGGAGTATCTAATCTTTGATTTCTGCGAGAAACTGAGAAAACTGTAGAATTACAATCCACGTCTCTTTCCGACTCGTCCATATACATGTCTTGCACTCCTCTGTCGTCTGATGGTTTAGTCTTTTTCCGTTTAAAAGTCATTATTTTTTAACAAATTTTCAATAAATATACGTTAACAAGTAAATAAATAGAATTGCTCAATAAATATTACTCAAAGAAAAATTTAAGCGCTCAAATTTACGCATAAAAGTGACCAATTTATTATTTTTTTTTTATTATATATTTATTTAAAAAATCAATTCAAATTTATATATATATCTTTCATAGAAAATTCTTTGCATGTTCTGGAAGGACTTTCCAAAATGTTTTGTTATTTAATTTTCGGAGTTCATTCATATCATGCATCAATTTTTTGAGGTACACACGGGGAGTAAAATAATTTTCCATGGGACATTTCCATAAAGTTACAATTTCCAAATTCTTTTGATAACCACTGCGTGTACGAAACATTTCTTATTGGAATTTTCGCTATAAAGACATGGCATGAATTACATTCCATTAAGGAAAGAAATGAAATTATATCGGAGGTCTGGAATGGTGAAAAATTTTTGTGAACCCAATTGTCCAGCTCACAAAAAGGCTTCAAGTGGCTTAAGATCTTCCAAAGATTGATAAACATCAGCATGACTCATTCTCATTTGTGAATTTTTTAATAAATATTTGATTGCGCAACCTTCCAATTTCTTTTTTT